>JAQGBX010006419.1:0-12504 GCA_034698745.1 Megaphyllum sjaelandicum
AGACTTTACAGACTTATGGCTCACCTTGTAGTTACACCCGGTGTACACTTTTTGGCCCAATCAAATCCGCTATAAGATCCACTTTTACATTTCTGCAACGAGTCTAATAAGAGAAAGTAAATGCGTTTCTGCTAAACCAGGCTTTCACTCACTATCAAGCAAAGTAATGACTCATAGTTAGCATCACTATTTACTTAAAATATTTGACAACCTTGAGATAACGTTAAGGATGTTGCGTGCAGTTTGGTCCTCTGTTTTGCCTGCGAAATTCTAAAGTGGCTGAATGTTTTAAGTAAAATTATACACATATGTGACAGAAAGATATGCTGAATAACTATATTAATTACACCTAAAATAATGTTTTTAAAAATCTAAATAATAGAGGTATTTAATGTTTTAAAAATACATGTTGGCCTACATTGAACCAAAATACTAGACATAAATATGTTGTCTTCCGAAGTCCGGTCCATATTAAAATAAAACAAGAATCACTCAGACCTTTTGAACATTTAGAAAAGTTAAACATCCAACCTCTGTTTATGGCAAGCTCTATAATGCATTCTCATAGTAGTTTTGTAAAATTGAAGTAATCCTCATAATTATTTCTCAAATTTCAGAACAAGACTTTAATCGGGCTATAGAATTGTACAGTGATGCAATTGCTATTGACCCAAACGTTGCCACTTATTATGGCAACCGAAGTTTTGCATATTTGAAGACTGAATGCTTCGGTTTTGCGTTGGCCGATGCTACAAAGGCCATAGATTTGGATAAATCTTACGTGAAAGTAAGTAATTCTGCCTTTCACATTATTTTCAAATTCGTCTAGATGATTTGAGCTTTTTCTTATTTTAATTTTTGTTCATTTAGGGTTATTATAGAAGAGCTGCATCTCATATGTCTCTTGGAAAGTTCAAATTGGCTTTAAAGGATTATGAAGCTGTAAGTTATTGTAACTGTCATAGATCTTCTCCTTAGAGAACAAATAAAGCTTAAGCTTATAACAAATCATTTCTTATCGTGCTCAGGTAAGCAAGGCTAGACCAAATGATCGTGAGGCAAAGAACAAGTTTACCGAATGCAATAAAATAGTGAAGAGGTTGGCATTCGAGAAAGCCATCCGGGTGGAGGACAGCCACAAATCTGTTGTGGAAACCCTAGATTTGGAAGGCATGAGTAAGGATTTCATCACCTTTAATTACTTGTTTGAAATGTCCCGTGCATTTGCCATTTCATTTTGAGGAGCAAAACGATTGCACAAGGCAGTGAAAGCATTCCAAACTTTCTTTTTGTAAAATTTTCTGTTATATTCTGAGAAGTTTGACTGATGCTTACTTTCGCCCACTTATTCAGTGATCGAAGATGATTATTCAGGTCCAAAACTTGACAACGGGAAAGTTACCGTCGAATTCACCCAAGAACTAACAAAATGCTTTAAAGACCAAAAGAAATTGCACCGGAAATACGCTTATAAGGTAAATGAAATATGCCAATTCCTTGCTATTACACGTGGGTTCATTTGTGTTCTTAACGTTGTCGTTGCTTTACTTTAAGATATTAATTGACGCAATGGAGTATTTCAAAAAACAGCCCACCCTCGTCGAAATAAATGTTGCAGAGGTCTGCTTTTTATCATTTTTTGTTAGCTTTTTTTTATTTTTTAATTTCACTACTAATTACCGTTTTATTCCAGGAGAGCAAGTTTACTATTTGTGGTGATATCCATGGACAGTATTATGATTTATTAAACATATTTGAATTGAACGGGTTGCCGTCTGAAACAAATCCTTATGTATCCTTTTTTTTGTGGAAAGGAAAAGGGTTTGCATTTGCATGTGTAGTGTGATTCGGTTGATTTACTTAATTTTGAAAAATAGCTATTTAATGGAGACTTTGTAGATCGAGGCTCCTTCTCTGTAGAATGCATCTTCACGTTATTCAGCTATAAATTACTCTATCCTAATCACTTTTTTATGTCTAGAGGTAAGCAGATGGCGTTGTGACGTTATAATTCTTGTTTTCCTAATTGGTGTTCAGTTTTGTTTTCTTTGAAAATTTAGGTGTAATTGATAACATTGTCTAAAAGCAGAATTGCATGAGGCATTTATTGTCAGATTTCAAGCAGTTTTAGGCGTGTTTGAAAAACCATTTTTTTTATTGCAAAGCTATTATCAATCAAATGTTCTAATTTGATTATATTTATATCTGTTTGCATAAAAACGTGCTTGATATTTCAAATGTGCCCAAAATCGCCTGAAATTTAGTAATGCATTACAAATTCAAGTACATTACCTTCTATGTGCCCGCACTAAGAAATATTTTCTTTTTTCAGGAAATCATGAAAGCCAGACCATGAACCAGATGTACGGGTTTGAAGGGGAAGTCAAGTCAAAATATCCTTTCGTGTTACATTGAATTTATGTAGTTTTACCAGGCCTAGAATCCTTAACCAGTGCTGCACGTATACCCCTCAAATGGCCGAGATATTCACCGAGGTGTTTAACTATCTACCTCTCGCTCATCTAGTTAATAAACGGGTTCTAGTAAGTGGCATTGATTTCTACTGTCATTAACAGTACTCGTAGCTAACAAAGAATTGGCAATAAGTATTTCGGAAGGAATCATTTTGCAGTTATCTTCCCCTAGGTTATGCATGGAGGTTTGTTTTCCAGGGATGATGTTACTATCAGTGATATCGCTAAGACTGATCGGTTTAGGCAGCCGCCTGAAGATGGTATGTTGGTTTGACCTTTTGTCTTTCACAAGTGATACTTTTTGAAACATCCTAAACCTCCGCGTCGTTTCAGGAATCATGTGCGAATTGTTGTGGTCCGATCCCCAGCCACAAATTGGCCGTGCCCCAAGCAAGCGAGGGGTTGGTGTTCAATTTGGTCCAGACGTGACAGAGAAGTTTCTGTCTTTAAACAAACTGGATTACATCGTGCGAAGCCACGAAGTGAAGTCGGAAGGCTACGAAATTGGCCACAATGGCAAATGCTTGACGGTTTTCTCAGCACCAAATTATTGGTGAGTGTTCAGTGCTGCCGGAATTGTTGGCACTGCATCTAAGAAAATTTTGATTGTTGCTTGCTTGCCAAACAAGTCGTGCAGTCAGGTCACGATCCGATAATCATTTGAAACGTGAATCATTTCAGCGACACCATGGGTAACAAAGGGGCATTCATCACAACCAATGGTCGTGATCTAAAACCAACATTTACTACTTATAAAGCAGTGGTAAGTGTACAATGGCATCGGTAGCAAGCAAAATGTTGACATGATTTATTTGATTCAACAATCCCTATCTGGGAAACCACAAAATCCATTTCACCCATTACGTCTTTGTTTTGCATAATTCGGTATTTTGATAACTATATTTCAGGCTAATTTTATTTTCTGAAAAGAAGAAAATAAAATTAGCTCACATTGTTAGCAACGAGTTTATGGAAAGTGTGGCCAGCTTTTGGATGGTTTCAATTGATAAACAGCATAAGATTTGGTTGAAGACAAACATTCAACAGGGTTCCCTCAGACCTGGAAAACCTGGAAAAGTCAGGGAAGAATTGTTTATTTTGAAAAAGTCAGGGAAATTCAACGCAGTTATGGCGATCGAAAATTAATTTTTGGCTATTTCCAATTAACCAAAAGATTTCCACATTTTTGGAGTACAGATTTGCAAAATTTTCCACGTTTTCCATGTACAAATTTACACAATTTTCCACTTTTCCGAGTATAAATTTACAAAAAATTTCACGTTTTTCGAGTACAAATAATCAAAATTGTCCACGTTTTCCGTGTACAAATTTTCGAAATTCTCTAGGTTTTCCGAGTGCAATGTTCCACATTTTCCGAGGACAAAATTGCAAAATTTACCACTTTTTCCGAGCACAGATTTTTAACATTTGCCGAATTCAAAATTTTCTCATTTTAAAAAATTTTCATGCAATTGTCGTTTATAAATTTTAAAAAAAATACTTTCCAGGGTTAATTTTGGAAAATATGTCAATTGTTCACGTTGTCATTGGTCAGGGAAATTTTTGTAAAACCTGGAAAAGTCAGGGAAGTTGAAAATCAAATTTATGTCAACATTTTGCTGGCCCATTTTACGAGATCTCTTCTTCTTTGAAATTATTCCAAAAAGCCAACCTTTTTTTCATTTTCAGCCTCATCCTAACGTAAAGCCGATGGCTTATGCCAGCAATATATTTGGGATGTTTTAACCGCTATTTATTGATCGCTATTTGATCTGCATTTTTGAGAGGAGAGAGTTTTGCATTGGAGGTATGCTGTTGGTTTCAAATCAACTGGTCTCATCACCGTATCATTATTAATGGAAAACCGTATTTTTAATAATGATTTCTTACATCGTATCACTTTGAAAAAGGGAGGATGTCCATCGAAATTTCACGTTTTTTATAGAATCACAGTTTTTTAAGCCACACTTCTGTTTTTGTTTAAACATCCTGGAAACACCATCTGGAAAACAACGGGGCTGTGCTAACCCAAAATTGCCATTCTAGCTATTAATTTGCATCTTGCCTGGAGGTGCTTGGAGGATTTTTTTAAACGAATTTGAATGTGTGTGTTTATAGAAGTGCCTCGGAACTGCGCATGTTAATAATTGCGTAGTTGCCGTTTCCAGTATTTATTGGATTCCTAGAAGATGATCATTCCTTTATAATTCACAATGGAAGAAAAGCGTTTGCTGGATTTTTTGATAGCTTCTAAACTTGGCTCCTCGAAACCTCGTCCTTCAAATGCTTTCCCAAAGAAAAATCAGAGGCGCACAAAAACGTAAAGATTAATTTATGCTTTAATATTTTATTTGTAGTTGAATGGCAGTAAAATGTTCCTTTTTAATTGTTTCGGTTAAACTTTACGACAAAATATCTCGAGGTTTTCAGTGTTTCCCCAGGAGTTGAAAACACCGTGCACATTAGCCAACAGTTTACTAAACCCTCTTTCATATGATGAACAAAGAGTTGAAAAAGGCTGACCAGATTAAATTTCATAAATTATGTCAATTTATTTAAACCAGCCACTCGTTTCTTTTGTCAGACTAATACTAATTGTAAAACTGACCACTAGTTAAGATGACCAGTAGTGCTTAGATTAAATATATGCAGCCATTTGAGCAAGAGAGAAGCATGCGGATAAAACTTATCATGAATCGTATTTCTTTGTGCATTGTCAAAGTGAAATCGCTCAGTAGCCACCGATGGTCAACTTTGAAAAATTTTCACAATAGCGATGTGCTTGGCACCACTCGTTATCGATGTTGTGTACAATAGATGAAAGTTTTGTTGCGCGAAATGTTGTATATATTTAACGATTTAAAACCATGAGTTGTTTTATCAAGTTCTTGTTTTTTTTTTGTTTTTTGTGAACAAGTTTGAAGAATCTTCTTGGCGTTTGCAAAACAGTCGGAAGTGTGTCCCAATCATTGCTCGATCAAAAACTACCTACCAACACAGCTGTACATGCTTGAACATAATTTCAGCATTCATTGAGGTCCTGCTCTATGACGTCATAATGGTCAATAGGTCAGCGTGCTGCAAAAGTTTTATGTCATTTGCAAATTGCTTCCACGTGTAATTTAACCCCTATGTGGCGATTAAAGTTTGCCCACACCGTCTTGTTCCAGTATTAGTGGTACTCAAATAGATTAAATTCTTTACAATTGTTGAAGATTGCTGTGGTCAACCAAGCCATCCCACAAGAGATTTGTGATTTATCTCTTTGTTTGACTGAAGCTTAAAAGCAAGGGCGAGGCCCAGAAACTGGTGAAAGTCCCTGGGGAATTTCGAAAAAAATCGCTCGCATTGTCTGCGCAGATTAACACTTTCATATTTTACCGTCTGCCAGCAACGTATCAACCCTGGCAGAGTTCCCCCAGACCTGGGAAAGTTTGTGAAGAATGACATATTTTGAAAAAGTTTTCAAATATGTTGAAAAATGCAACGTATTAATGGTTGATAAGGTAAAAATAAAGTAAAAATTCAACATAGTCATGTTGTCAGGGCCCATTTTCCAAGAACAAATTTGCAAAATTCTCCACGCTTTCCAAATATGCGTTTTCAACATTTTTCGAGTTTAAATTTGAAAACTTTCTACAAAATTGTTATCAGTAAATTTTCAAAAATATTTTCCTATGTCGAGTTTGCAAAATATGTCAATTTTTGAGATTGTTGTTTGATCGAAGAATTGTTTTTAAAACCTGGAAAAGCCAGGGAAGTTGAAGATGAAATTTCTGGGGGAGCCTTGTGTTGTCACAAACCAAAATTAAAGCTTCTATGGGGTTAGCTCGGGGGCCCATACAATCTTTTTTAAAATTTTCCCTGTACAAATTTGCAAAATCTTCAACAGTTTTCGAGTACAGATTTGTAGAATTTTCCACCTGTTTCTGAGGAGAGATTTGCAATCTTTTGAGAGTACAATTTGTAAATTATCATTAGTACAATGGCGAATTCGACACGCCCAAAAAGTGTGCACCAGGTGTGGGCTACAAGGTGAGGCATAAGTCTGTTAAATCGGCACTATTGCAGGCAGCAGGCGCAAGAAAACTTTACAGACTTATGCCTCACCTTGTAGCTACACCCGTTGTACACTTTTTGGGTGAGTCGAATTCGCCATTAGTAAACAGGGGACTTCCAGTTCTGGAAAAGTCAAATAACTTAAAAGCTCAGGGTTCATTCGCAAAGTTTCAATTTTTCCCAGTACAAATTTGCAAAATTTTCATTTTTCTCGAGTAAAAACTTGCAAATATTTTGAACCTTTTCTGAGGTCATTTTACAAATTTCTCCACGTTTTCTGGAAGACAAATTTGCAAATATTTCCAAGTTTTCCCGAGGACAAATTGTCAACATTTTCCATGTTTTTCCAAGTACAAATCTTCCACATTTTCAAATGTTTTCGAGTACCGATTTATAAAATTCTCAGCAGTTTCTAATGACAAATTTACACAATTTTTAAAACAACCTGAGGACAAATGGGAAAATTCTCTTTATTTTAAGAGTACATTTTTAGGACGTCCTTTTTGAATGTCCCCTTAAGTTGACCAAACGAACTTTGATAAAATTCAGAAAAATGTGGAAAATTAATGTCCAACCAATTGGGAAAATAGTCTGTGGATATTTCTGGAAGAATGGAACTTGAAAGAATAGAACAGTTAGAACTATATGCATTTTGCAATCTTTAATATTATTTTCGAAAAATTATATTTTGAAAACTCCCTATGGGAATTCCGGCGAAGATCGTTTTAGGCAGAAATTGTAATAATTTCAGTAAAAATAATCCTTTGCAATTAACGAAGTTTCGTAACTTCGATATATGGCAAACTAAATAAAATAAAAGCCAGTCCTTTTGCGAATTCCACGTTTTGAAATTCTCCACATGTCAATTTTAAATTAACCAAAAACTTTATCTGATATTACGTGTAATAATCCCTACATGATGCTTTTTTTAAAAAATTACAGTGATTTTTTAATTTAAAATTAATGCGTGGAAAATTGCATTGCATTGATTTTCGTTTCCAAAAAGTCAAATTTTTATATTTTTATTCCGATTTTTTTAAATGTTGTTTTTCTCAATATAAAGTTCAGAAATTTCATTATTTTTCTGAAAACTTGAGGTTTGTCAGCCAGTTTTTTTTTTCCTGCTATTCCAAATTGTATCAATACGTTTATGAAAATGTTTTCACTCTTGAGTATAAACGAACATATAAGTAGATTATTTCATCCCAGTAGTTTTTTATCTGTCAAATCTATTCAGAAATTCCTAATTCTTATCTTTTTAAATTTTTTTAGCTTGAATATGTTGGGAAACTATTGATTGAATTTCTACGCTACAATGGAAACAATTTAAAATATGTATGTCCTCGAAATAAGATAAACAGATGCATCCTTGATATTTGAAATTAAAACAAGAATCATTCAAAATCGTGACTAACGAAAGATGCAAATTGTTTAAAGTTGGAAGAGTTGTTAAAATTACATTTCTTCAAAATCACCACGATATCTTGACGAAAAATTGAGTAAATGAAAATGTTAACATTTTAGAAATTTCGATTGTTTTTTATTATCGATGATTCAAGCTATTTAAGCTATTCAAGCTAAAATAAATTTGAAAAAGATAAGAATTAGTAATTTCTGAATACATGTAGATTTGACTGATAAAGAACTGCTGGGATGAAACAATCTACTTATATGTTCGCTTCTACTCAAGAGTGAAAACATTTTCAAAAACGTATTGATACAATTTGGAATAGAAGGAAAACAAAAACTGGCTGACAATAAACCTCGAGTTTTCCCGAAAATGATGAAATTTATGAACTTTTTATTGAGAAAAACAACATTTAAAAAAAATCATAATAAAAATTTAAAAATTTGACTTTTTTGGAAAAAAAAAAATCACTGAAATTTATAAAAAAAACTAAAGCATCATGTAGGGATAATAACACGTATAATCAATTAAAAACGAAGTTTTTGGTTAATTTAAAATTGACCCGTGGAGTTGAAATTCGCAAATTTCTGGTGGTTATTTTATTTAGTTTTCCGGATTTCTAAGTTACGAATCGTCGTTAACTGCAAAAGATTATTTTTACTGCAAATATTACAATTTCTGCCTAAAACTATTTTCGCCGGAATTCCCATAGAGTTTTCAAAATATAACTTTTCCCGAACTAAAAAGACTACTATAGTCTGGTTTCTTTTCATAAAACTAAGGTAAATTTAGAGGTCGTAAACATGTAAAATTAACAGATTTTTATAACAACATATTGTATCTATAATCGCATCGAGTCCCAGTAAATAGCCAATAAGCATTCCCTTAGTCACACAACGAGCTTGATGTGCTTTACTCTAATCGGGTTAATTGCCCTAATGGTAATGTCCTATAGGATCAAATTAATGACGTATTCTAAATAGGCCAATTCTCTTGGGCTTGGTGTTGAAAGGCGTAATCTACGAAAATTGCGGTTTCCACAAACAAGAAGTAATGACTGCTTTTGGCTCTAATCCAATTAAAAGCCCTTTACCGACCATTCAATAATATCAATTGTGAGTTGAATTAACGAGACTGAAGGATGAAAACTTCAGCCAGATTTTTAACCCGAGGCTAATTGTACATTTTGCAATAAGCCTAAATCTCAAAATTCATTTACCCAACATTTCCAAATGCATTTCATATTCAACTTCCCTGACTTTTCCAGGTTTATATAAACAAATTTCCCTAACAAATGACAATTTCAAAATTGACATAATGCCAATCTTATCAACGATATTTCAAACTCTATTCAATATTTTGAAAAATTTACTATTGACGATTTTGAAATTTGTTCAAAATAAACATAGTCAAATTTTGAAAAAATTACAAAATTTGCATAAATTTTTTTGAAAATTTGTCTTCTGAAATATTTGCAAATTTGTGCATGAAAAGGTAGGAAATTTGGCAAATTTGTATTACAAAACGTTTGATAATTTTGTAAATTTGTCTTCGGAAATTAGGGAAATTTTTACCAAATCTGTACTCGGAAAGTTTAATATTTTGCAAATTTGTGCTTGAAAATCTTGCATATTTACATTACAAAATGTTTTAAATTTTTGCAAATTTGTGCTCGAAAAACGTGGACATTTTTTTTGAAAAGTTGTACTCAGAAACTGCTAAAAATTTTGCAAATCTGTCCTCGAAAATTGTCAAAAATTTCGAAAATGTGCATTGTGATAATTTAAAAAAGTTGGCAAATGGGCCCTGAGCTAACCACGTAGAAGAATTATTTTTGGATTAAGACATCATCAATACGTTGAATTTCCCTGATTAGCTTTTCCAGACATTTTTCAAGTTCGCTTACTTTCTCAGGTTCTCCAGGTTTGATGGAACCATGAATCTGATAATTTCCAGATGCAGTTTTCAAAGTGGTTTATACTAAAAGTAAGTCAATCTTTGGCATGCAAGTGGAGAGACATGTGCAAGTGTCCACGAATAACACCGTGCATCAGTGAAAAGAAAATTTCATTCATATTGATTTGCTTACTTCAAATGCTGTACCCCACATCGGTTGTACACTGTACATTAATTCATTTACGTCGAACTTTGCGGGATTCATAAGAATTCTGCTCATGTGCAATTTTTCAGCACTGTTGGATCAATCTGTCGATATTTCTTATGAGTCCTGCAGGTACGATCTTTGTTAGAGGTAACGCATCGTCAAATAATACCGTATATGCTTAAGGCTCAGAGCCAATAAGAAGCGAAGAACGCCCTCTGCTGATAACATACTTCGTTTTTGTTCTCATTATGCCGACTGCGTCACCGAGAATGTAGAAAAATAAAAATTCAATAAATCAAATACAATTAAAATTGCAAAAATTAGCTTTTGCATATTGCCTGTATTTTTCCATCAGCACGCGCTTTTAACTGGTATTATTTTATGTCAAACAATATTTATTGATTTCTTAAAACTGAAAGATAACAATGAATATTGATATACAGTATAGTATGCAGATGGCGTTGTGGAGAAAATTATTTTTGAAAACTATTTGAGAGTGTGTATAGGATTGCAAGACAGTCGTTTCTTTGCTGGCTTCCTCAATGGACATTTAGTTTTCAAATAATGAAGATTCTACGCTAGAGAATAATCTTCATGATTTTTATTTCTACTGGTTGCCCACATTGTAAAGAAATGCACTCAAAATACATTTGGCGGTATTATACTGTATTTTGAACTGCATTTTCAAAATGTACTTTCATTAATGCATCCTAAAATGCATTTCAATAAATTCAAAATTCAAAAACGTTTTAATTTATGCATATTTCTAAATGCATTTTATGAATACATTTCTTTCTATATGGAAATTACTCATTATGACCTGATATGATAGATCTTTTTGCATAATCAAAGAGTAAATTGTACAGAAACCATTTGCAGTCATTGAAACTTTGCAATAGTTTTAACATAAATGTGTATTTTTACAATAATTTCAATATAAATATGTAATTTCGACATATATGTGAAGTTTTGAAAAAGTTTTTATATAAATGTGTAGTTTCAACATAAATGTAAAGTTTTGCTAACATTTTAAAATCAATACGTGAAGGTTTCCTTAAATTTCAACATAAATGAAACATTCTGAAATAATCTGCATATATATAAAGAAGAAAGGATGTGGTCTCGTATGTATTTTTCTGCAGGGGCGACCATTCAAAAGGACGTCCTCATGCCACGGCAAGGGCTGAACTAACCCGGATCGAAAAAATATATCTGAAAAATATCTTTTGAAAATACATTTGATATTTAAAATTTAATATATTACAGAGATATATTATAATATCTGTAACATATTAACAACATATATTGGTACAAAATATATTATACTAGCTGAAAAACTCGGCCTTTCCCGGGTGAAAGTTGTTGCAGTTAGATTTAGTTGTCGTTGTCTCCAAAAGATGGAGCTATATGATGTGGATATATTGCGGAAAAACCAAACCCTTCCCGGGGGATATGAGGCAACTGGTTTGACAGTTTTATGGCCCCGGGATAAATTAGGAAGATTTATGGCCTTGAAAATGCCCCACGGAGTGCACTCTCGCAGCGCGGTTGTGAGCCATCAGGTACATTCGAAAAGGGCGTCTTCGAAATGCACGTCCCCCCTACGCGCTAAACGAAAACGGCGTTTTCGAATGACCCCACAAGGAAGGAAAACACTCACATACCCAGCCAGCCACTAAAAAACAAGATGGAGTCGTTTTCTATTTTATATATATAGATGTGCAATGTTTGGGCCAATTTCAGTATTTGTTCTACATTGATCAAATATATTTTTTCCATATGGGAAATTTTTAGGACGTCCATTTAAACCATTTTGAATGGCTCCTGATGATGCAAACCTCGTCGTCCGCCTGCAAAGCGAAACCGGTGCTAAACGAAAACTCCGTTCGTTAGGCCCACTTAGTCATATCGCTTAATTCACTCGACCTGATCGATATTGCAATCGGTAAGTACAGGTATACAGTGTAGACCTGGCTACGCCGGGCCTGCCAGCTAGTTTCAATATAAATGTGCAGTTTTTCAAATGTATCAAAATAAATTGAAGTTTTTGCATTAGTTTCAACATCAATGTGAAGTTTTTCAATAAATTCAAGAACAAATGGAAGGTTTTGCAACAGTTTCATCATTAATGTGAAGTTTTGGAATAACTTCAACATCAATGTGCATGAAGTTCTGCAGTAGTTTTAAAATAAATTTTAGATAAAAAGGCGGTATACATCATGTATCTTCAAGTGGTCGGAATAATCAATAAGAAAACACAAGACACGACCAATAACGTTTCTCTAAAAACGACGTTTCGCCACCATGTGGCATTCTTCAAGCTTTAATTTGTGAGACCGTTTTGGCGCTCACATTCCCCGCGCCCCACCGAGGTCGACAGCAGGCTGCCCCGCAATACACGCGCGCATTCCACAGCGCGCGCGTTCAAGGAGTTCGAAGATAAAATGAACTTTGACACG
>JAQGBX010006420.1:0-12503 GCA_034698745.1 Megaphyllum sjaelandicum
GCTAGAGCAGCGTTAAAGGCCTCTTACTAGTTCCTTAGAAATCCGCAAGAGGATCTGATTAGCAAAAGGGTCCATTGATTTGAAGCTTTAGCATTCTTTCAAAACTATTTCAAGATTTTTAATGCCGTTTTAATGAAGAGTCCTCGTTATGTTTTACTTTTTGGACTTACCACATACTTTACCGACTTTTTCTAATTCTACAAAATCGTAATTTCGAAGAAACACCCAGGTGTTGAGAAAATTACTCGAGTCTTTTATGAACGACCCCCGTCACCCCTCGGTTGATGTCGGCAAACCTTCATAGCATCGGCGCAATGGGTGGTTGCCCACTATCTAAAATGGCAGGGTGTCATATACTTCCAATTGATCTTTGACCCATGAATGCACGATTAATATAAACCTTTGGCCAACCTTAGGGAGTTACCATAATTACTTATTTACATAAATTTTGCATTTCTCTCATTCCGTCGCAGTTTTCCACCAAGGTAACTGTAACCTGTTTTGCTAGGAGCTTCCTAGTCTTTAAAAGCCCAAATATTTGGCATTTAGGGTTACATGTTTCATTTCCAAAGTTGCTGAAGACTTATCGGTAGATATATTTTCGTGTTCTTTTTAATTATTATAATAATGCTAAACGTCGAGTTAATTAATTAAATCGTCTCCATACCATGCCTCCTATATTCGGAAATGTTGTAAACACTGCTTAAGAAATTCTAACTTTTAAAAATTACATCTAAACCATAATATATTTCGAGCATCGAGTTACAGTGAACGTACATGAAATTCCATTTACTGTTGAACACTGTTGTCATGGTTGTAGAAGTTCATGAAATAAATGGGAATGGAATCTGGGAATGTGCTGCCCCTGGAATACTGCAAGTCGATATCAAGACGCTATCTTGTGATTCTTGATCCACCAATTAAATCCTGTTTCAGCTAGTTGCCATAGTCGACTTACTGTCAGAATCAAGTTACCAGCTAGCTGCTCCTAATTCGTCATACTGTAGATGCCTGTGAGTTTCCATTGTCGAAGTCAATGTACGACTCCATGCAGATTGCGTCATGTATGTCTATCGGACCTGGATATGTGTCGCATATTGCCAAAATCCATCTCCAGGCTCCATTTCATCATCCTATACGCTATCGCATCAGCATGTCAGAGCCCTCTCAAAATCCACTTGTGGGATCATGATTCCATTGTAGAAAACCAAAGAAAGCCTCTGGTATCACGATTGCGATGCCCAATACCAAAATACTTCTCCAGCCGCCATTTCATCGTCCTATACGCTATTGCAGCAGCATGTCAGAACTCTCCCAATATCCACTTGTGGGATCATGATTCCATTGTAGGAAACCCCAGAAATCCTCTGGTATCACGATTGCGATGCCCAATACCAAAATACAGTACGTCTCCAGCCGCCCTTTCATCGTCCTAGGACCTATACGCTATTGCAGCAGCATGTCAGAGCCCTCCCAAAATCCACTTGTGGGATCATGACTCCATTGTAGGAAACCCCAGAAACCATCTGGTATCACGATTGCGATGCCCAATACCAAAATACGTCTCCAGCCGCCCTTTCATCGTCCTATACGCTATTGCTTCAGCATATCAGAGCCCTCTCAAAATCCGCTTGTGGGATCATGATTCCATTGTAGGAAACCCCAGAAAGCGCCTGGTATCACGGTCCAATACCAAAATACTTCCTGCAGCCGCCATCGATCTTGCCTGCTCCAAAGCCTATTCCCGTCAACGACTTGATAGAAAATGTCCCAGAACTCCTAGTTTATCTCTTTCAGGATTCGCGGAACATGGAGGACACAGGGTACAGGCTCGGCGACGTCATCGTGGAAACATGCGACGCCTTCTGCAAGGTCCTGCTGCCGAGCGCCAGGAGCACGCACTGTGAGCACTGCTTCCAGAGGGTGCCAGCGTGGAAGCTTCCCTGCCCCGGCTGTCAAGTGGCCAAGTACTGCTCGGAGGGGTGCAGAGCCGAGCACTGGTGCGATGTCCACGCCTTCGAGTGCCAATCTCCGGGCTACCTTTACAGTGCGCGTAGCTGGGCCAGCGAGGTGCAAGCGCAGCTGTACGCAGTCTACGCCGTGTTGCACGCCACCCCCGGCATGGAACACCGGAAGTTCTCCGTGCCCTGGGGCCCGCCGCGCTGTTTCAGTCAACTGACTGCCTCCACTTCCGCCTGGCGAACGGAGCGCAACTTGCAGGACATCTGCACCGACCTGGCCCGGAACATGATGAAGGAGGACCAGAAAGTGACGGCCGATTACTTCCTGCGTCTTTTTTCCACTTTTCGTAGCAACAGTTACCCCATCGTCGTTGACGATGGCGACGTCATCGGTCATGCCCTCTATATGTCGACCACCTGTTTCGACCACTCTTGTAAGCCGACTGCCGTCCGCCACTGCGAGAATGGTCAGCTGCAAGTCCGAGCCCTCGTCAACATTCCCCGTGGGGTGCGACCTACCATCTCCTACTTGGATTTCTCGTACGAGGACACTGACAGGCGCCATCGTCTTCTCCAGAAGTTCTTCAAGTTCCAGTGTTGTTGTCAGAAGTGCAAGAAGGAGATGGTCAACCCCTTCAACTATAGCCTGGTGCAGGCTATGAGCGCGACCCTGGCGGGTGCCATTGACAAGCGCTACCCAGACGCTGCCTGGAGGGACATCCGTGGCATACACGATGTTGTGCTCGATGACCTGCGTATGTTATTCCACGAGTACGACAGGGTCATCACCATGCACTTTGTCAGGTTGGCCGAGTTTGCTAGGCGGCGCTTCGCCACCAAGGTGCATCTGGAGCTGAAGAAGGAGGCCGTTCGCCACGTCAGCGTCATGGCCGGAGAACGAAGCGCCCTCTATCTTAAAGTCACTACCGAACCAAAAAACCCAGTGGGATGGTGAAAAATGCCATGGACAATTTAGACAGATTTTTAATTGCGAGAAACGAGTGCGAAGTTGAACTTCGCTGAACTTTTCTACAGTTTGTTGGCACGTTCGAGATTTGTTTTTAAAATTTTGAAAGTTTCGCGGAAATCCGTTTTTTTTCCAAGTTTCAAATGTTTGTTGAATTTTCTACTGAACGCATTGTTTCCATTTGGATTTTTACGCGGCTTTTTTACTCGCTGTATTTCTTGTGACTTTTCGTAAATGTTATGGCGGAAATTTGTGAAGTGTGGTCATTTTTAAAAGACTGTCATCTTTAAAAAGTTTTTTCAATGCTTGACCAGAATCTGAGTACCATTTCCAATTCTATTTAAAGAAAATGATCATGTTTTGGTTTCGGTTTACATTATGTTCTGTCTTATTTATTAATTTACTTTTTTATCATCCCAACTTATCGTCCCACTAAATATTTTGTTTCCTGTTTTTTTTCTTGAAAGTATAAAACGCAGTTGCAGCCTTCATTTTTATGTTTTTGTGTGAAAATATCCGTCAATTTCACTCTATTTCCGTTCTTTGTGTTCACTAACTTTTGTTTCGTTGATGAGGAACTATATATTTTTGACTTTTTATATTTTTATTCTATTTCTCCTTGTAATTAAGTAAACTATTAAAACTGCAACTGAGTGGTGTCTGTCATTTAGTGAATGGTTCTGGCCTTAGATGCACGTTAATTGTACTTTGGTACATGTACAATGTATATAACAAAACACAACTGTAAACTTTTATTTAATTAACTGTAGGACTTATCTTTTATAATTTTATGGGTCTTTGAGTACAATAAAGAACAAAGATGGGCGAGTTGAACTGCAAATTCGAGTCGAGTTTTTCGAGTTTTGATTGGAATTAATCGATTACTCAAGTTTCACTGACTCGGAAATAATTGCTCTATCACTAATTCGCTAGGAAGTACCCCGAGGCTATTGTTGTTTGAGTGGAGCTAATTTACTCAGATCGGAAATTGTTGAAATTTCGAGCTTCATGGCTTGAAAATAGTTTCTCAACTCGGTAGTTCAACCCCAAAAAACCAGTTTCGACTCGAAAGCTCACCGGAAGTTCAGCTCGCTCATCTCTATAAAGAACATTGCTCGACTGTCTGTTTTGGAGATCTCGATCTAAAGGTACATGTACAAACTGTACGTAGCTCTCAAGATGTAGTTTATTTTTCAATTGATGTCTACAGTTTATTTTGTCAAAATTACATTTTACAACTTGCCATGTTTGCTATGTCATTATGCATTCGAAGATGTCTTAAAACATGTCTAATGTCGATCGGATAACATAGCGTAATGTACGTACAGTATATCAATCGATGTGTTAAAATACGGTATTAATTGATTTCAATTTGAAAATCATGGCATTGCGTCATGCTGCTGAATACAGTACGACCTTTGATCTTTGCCTTGATACATTATTCAAGACTGGTTGAATGGCATTACTTTTATGGTATTCAAATTATACAGTTTGTTATTGTAGTCGCATGACTTATTCATTGGCTTCTTATCATTTTATTTTAACAGATTCCAGTCAAAAATACAGTAGCTTTATTTCCTAACAGGTAAGTGACTAGCCATTCGGTTACTATTAATTATACTTTTCTAATTATTTTACGAATGGATCTAGCCACGTGTACATACAGTATTTACATGTAAATGTATTGTGTTGTCATCATACTACATGTAAGATGGAAAAAGCAGGAAATGTTTTGATTTTCTGGGGTAATTCCAGAGGAGGAAATACAATGTACACTTAACTTCAGAGTCCCGAATCCCATAGGAACTCTGGGCCCATTAACAAACTTTTATTATGAGTATTGAGTTTCTGATTGCGAATGGTCCCTCACAATACAACAGTTAAAGCATCATGGATCAGGGTTCCAAATCTGTACACTGTATAGGTCCTCCACGGCCCACGGGTCATTCCGCAGCTTCCAACTTTCAACATTGCATTAGTTCCGCAGTCCCGCTTCTGTTAGAAATTTGCTCTGAAATACGCCTAAAACGTGTATATACCTAATGTGATTGCAGATACATGTACATGTAAAATGCTGTAAATAATGCTTCAAATATACCTGAATGCTTTAAGAATAATTGAAGAAATACACGTAGGCCTACCACCAACGTACGTTTATACTGTAGTTAATAAAAAACTGACTAACGGTAAATTTAGCCATCTCGAAAGTGGTCGGAGAAATTCCAAGTAATATTGCAAAATTGTTTTATCAAGATTGCAGATATCATTCGCTTTTCAGCTGAGAACTGAGAAAAACAACTTGCTTTCATTACAGGAATGGCGAACAAGAATTACACAGCAACCGATGTGTTACTCGTTAAGCACTGCAAGCCCTTGTTCAAGGTCTTGAAGAGCGAGTTCCAGGAGATACGATGCAACACCTGTTTCATCGGGGATGTTCCTCTCGCGCGGTGCGAAACTTGCAAGGCGGTGTTTTATTGCGGTAAAGGTTGCAGGACTCTGGACATCCGAAATGGCCACGACCTGGAGTGCAAAACTGACGCTTTTCGCCACTGCCTCAGCCGCCACACCATGGAGAAGGACCAACAGGTAGCGCTGTTTTGGCTGTTCGCGCTAATCTACTCGTTTCCTAAAATCCGGAATCGTATCTACACGATGCCCAATGGCTACCCAATGTCCTTCTACGACCTGTGCTCATCCCGGCCGCTAATGTCTCCCCATGACATTGTGACGCGCATGGTGCAAGCGCTGAGGTGGGAGATCCCCACAATGACTTACTATCAATTGATGAAGCTGTATGGCATCTATACCGCCAACGCCATCGAGATCTTAGACGAAGAGGTCGTCGTGGGCCACGGCATCTTTGTCCAGGGTGTCATATTCCATCGACAGAGCATGAATGACATCACTGGCGTCTTACGAGGCACCGACTTCCAACTGTGGGCCTGGTGCCATGTCAGTGGCAAGTTGTGGAAGTTCCAAAGCTGGTCTATGATGGTTCGGGACGTGATCTTATTCGAGCAGGACCGCGATAATCGTTCTAGTGCCCTAACTGCCCATTCTCAGCTACAATGGAGCAAGACTCCCGTCGACTACTGCAAGATCAGCTGGCTGAGCGCCTCTTTCAGCAGCATCATGGAGGAATACTTCTGGGGCCACGCTGATAAACGTGCGGACGAAGTTATAAAACTGCACAGTGAACTGATGATGGTCCTCGAGCTGGGGGAAGATCTGGACCCAGAAATAAAGAGCGTGCAACAGGCCAACTTCGCTATCTTTGCACCGCATTTGGGTGGTTTCCAAGACGATCTCACAAAACTCCACAGAGACGCTAAGAAGATGCTGAACCTGACTTTCGGAAGAGACAGTTGGATTACTAATAAGTTTTGTCGTTATTTTTACACGATCCCATATGGTAACCTAGGGTACAGCACGGGATGGCGACGACCAAAACGGGGGGTTCAGACCAAGAACAGAAGTGGGGCTTCTTAAAATCTGAGGATCTGGTCACGAGTTTGCATTTGCGCCATATTGACGTGTTTTTGATTTTTAAAGTTTTTGCTTTTTTTATAATTTTAGATTTGGCACTTGCATTGCTTATGAACGTTGTATGCAATTAAGTTTACACGCTATTCGCCATGTCTGTACAAGGGCGTTTTTTTAAACTAATGTACTGGTTTTACATTCCAGATAATGTCCGGTAATGGGAGATACGCGTTATTGTTGTGATAAACATAATCACAAAATGATATAGGCCTAATTATCGTTGCAAATTGTGATGATGACAACAATGTAATGACAAAATGGTGAACTGAAAGTATAGAAAAGTGCCAATGGCTAATGCCAATTATTCCAATTTTTGTGACATTCAAGATATGGGCCCTGCACTGCGCGTTTGTGTTGAAATATTACAAACTTGAAATGTTTTACAAAATTTTAAATCACAGAGGAGCCATGAACGCCCTGGAAACTGCTGTCTACGTGCAAATCTCGGTAAAGTATTTTCAACGTTTAATATTTAACGGAGATCTTGACAATTATTCAGGTATGCATCCTGTTATAGAATAGGCTATTGCTTATTTTAATACAGTTTTCATTAGAACATGTAGCAATGAAACCATATGCATGCAATATTCGCAAATTGTTAGCTGCGATCTCGTATGTGATAAACTTTTAAATTTGACTGATGAAAGTACTAACGCATATTTTAATATTTTAATACAAAATCATAAATGGAATAAATGCATAGTCACTTTTTAATCGTATGGTCTCATGTATACATTTATCTGCAGGTATCTATAAGTCAAATGGAAGCAATATGATTTTAGATAGCGCCATCTGTAAAAGAACTTGCTAACTTGATCTCACATTTTTATGGTCGTATGTTGTTCTTCAAATTATCGAAGCAGTATGTTTATCTAGTCTTCATTACTGTTTTTAGAACCAAAATCTCTGCCATAGAGAGAGAATAGTTAATGCTGCCATTGGTTTCGAAATGTTACCAGACCAAACCGTTCTAATTTTAAGGCAAATGTTTTATAAACTTATACAGTTTTAGGTGTAATTTTGCATTTAGTTCATGTATACCGTAGTAAAAGTCAATTTACTCAATTTTGTTCCGAATAAAAGAAGAAAGGCATCAACTTCCGTTCATCATATGGACTTGACGAATCAACGTGTACATGTTATCAATTGTTCCATTGTTATTTTTGGAGGCGTTAGGAGTATTTTTTTATATATTTCTTCCCCAACTTCCAAGATTGCTATTATGCCTACTTCCTCACATTTGCATCACCTCAAGTTATTTATTATATTTTTTCCTATTGGGTTTTATCGGAGCAAGCTGAGAATAAAGCTTCAATAAAGTAGTCCAGAAACACAAAAATTTCTCGTTGAACAAAAATATGGGAACTTATAAAATACAAAAAGTCGTGCCTCCTTACTGTATACAATGTATGTTTGGTTGTGCAGTCACTTTGCTAGTTTTAGTAATGTAATAGCATCTAAAGCTTCTAAATAGAGCTGTTTGCGGCTGGAGGAATGCTTTCGTTCATGCCTGGTCATTGATTTACATGTATTTTTAAAATTTCCAAAAGAATGTGCATGTCCAGTGTAACGTACTTACATGTATAATATGCGATGTGTGGTGCTGAAGTCGGCAGCGCCGTTGCGGCAATAAATTGACTATCTTTCAAGTTTAAATGTTCAATACTAATTGTTGGACTTTTTACAACGTTAGTTTTTTTTTGGATTTTGAAATGTTAGATGCTTTTTGTAATACATTTTCTGATAAAACAATTCTACTATGATGGAGAAAACATGAAAGATACAGTATTTCTGATATGAAAATAAGGTACTGATGCGAGTGAACTAGGGAAGATGTTTTCGTGTGGTGCAGGTTTACAGAAAGAAAATGAAACAAAGGTTAATAAACGGGAAGATTTGGTCTTAACGAGAGTTCGGTGTACATGTACTGTATGTGGACACCATACATGTACTAGTACATGATACAAGATTTTATTTACATGTACTGTATGTGGACACCATACATGTATGTGATACAAGATTTTATTTACATGTACTAATACACCGTATTAACCAATTCCCTGCTGATTCGATTTTAAATTTACATGCACATGCAGAATATTATTGTGAATAAAAGACATCAGGAATTTTTTAAATTTTATGTTCCTTTTCCTTTGCCAAGAACGGCCATTTTACATGTACACTGTACATGTATAAGACGTTCATGTATTGCTTACTATACGGGGTTCTGTTACTTGGTTTTTAAATTATTTTTTCAACCTATCGATAAGTTTGACAAGTTAGCAAAGTTATTTGGCTCTCAAAGATGGCGTAAAACACTCATTCCGGTGGCATAACGTTCGTTTATCAATCGATATGTTAAAATACGATATCAAGTGATTTCGATTTAAAAAAGTAGGTAATTACGTCATGTTATCATATAATCTGCGATGACTCTTGCATAATCACAGTACATGTGCTATAATTAATTGGTTCCTTCTGGAATTTTGACCTTTGTCTGATAATTATTCAAGTCTTCCTTGAAGTTTAGCCACAGTATGGTTTGGCACCACACTGTTGGTACATAGTATTTGGCATCAGTTTCATGGTATTCGAAATATGTTAATGGTTGCGGCATATTTAACCTATTTATTGATATTCACTGTATTATATCTGGTCATTTTATTGTTATCAGTTTCCCATGAAAAGTAGCTTTATTCCGTAACAGGTAAGTGACTAAACCATCCGGGTAGTAGTTATAATTTTTTAACTACCCTGCACATTATCTTTTAGGAATACAGTAACTAGACGTTTGCGCGTTATTACTGCATATGATGAAATCACAATACATGTGCAAGTACAGTATATAAGAGAAATCCATTAATGAAAAAGCAGGAAATTACTTGAGTTTTCGGCCAAATCCGTCAATGTCATACGGTACATCTTAGCTTCTGCAAAGTCCTAAACCTATTCTTGCATGGTTTCTTTCATTTATCCTTTCATGTATCCTTTTTAGTATAAAACAAGGCACTTCTATTATAAAGCAGCTCTGAAAGTTGTCAATAAACAACTAACGTGTATTTTCTATGATTACAGATAAAAGGCTGTTAAATGTTCCAAACTATCTGCAGGCTTGAAGAATAATTAAATAAAATAGACACCAAAAATACATCGACATAACATTTGCTCCGATTAAGGTACTGTATATAGTTTTATTACTTAGAACATTATATAATTTTTCTAGTTAATGATAAAATAACAAATGATGGACTTGTCCATCAGGGTATTTTTCGTTAAAATTCCAAGTAATATGGTGAAATTATTTTATCACGACAAAAGTTTGTTTGCCTATTCGCTTTTCCCTTACTTCGGGCACAAAAACCTTCTGGGACCAAATCACTAATAAATTATAGATGCCCAAGTAAGGCATATACAGTATTTGAGGGGTGGTGAAGTTAATAAACTCTGCTCTGCTCGAGCCTTACCTGGAAACTTTGAAATCATGATGCCATCCTGCATACATGTACATAAACAGTACATGAAGATGAGTGAAGTCCGAAAAGGATGGGAATCAAGAGGCATTTATAGGTGCATATACAATTTTGGACCCGAAGAAGCGGCCAGACAAAACGTTGCGCTGGATTAAGAGGACGGTTACAGATTTGGTCGTGCTAAATTGAACCTTGCAATATTAATCATCAGGTGCAAATGGTGGACGAAAGACTCCACTCGTTTGGACTTGTTGGCATTGGGATCGAATTGGTTTGTTAAATTTTTTTAAGTGGTTTGGATAGCAGAAATTAATTTTTGAGATTTTATATACTTGTACTTTTAATAAATATTGCCATAAAGTCTCGAAAATTAATTAATTTAGTATGTCAGTTAAGGAGAACGTGCAACTTTCTCTCATTACAGGAAAGCTAGGCGATGGACAATGATGAAATGGTCGTGCCCAATAACGAAGTGCCCGGGGCCCTTAACCAATTGTTCGCAGCTCGCTGCAACTTCTTCTTCAAGGTCTTGAGAAGCGATTTCCTGAAAACCCGCTGCAGCACTTGCTTCATTAGGCGTCCTTATTGGGTGCGTTGCAATAACTGCGATTGGGTGGTCTATTGTAGCGAGCTCTGCCGGTGCATGGACTTCCTAAGAGGTCACGAACTGGAGTGTCGAGTCATTGGCCGTTTTCGTACTTGCCTAAGCCATTTCACCTGGGAGAGGGACCAGCAGATAGCAACACTTCGGCTGTACACGCTGATCAACAGTATCCAGTTGCGTGAACGTCAACAGAATGAGGATGTTGACAACCTGGAACACTTCAACGAACTGCTCTCACAAAGGATACTACCGCGTCGACCAAACATCATAAGTTCCATGGTGTCAGTTCTGAGGGATGATATCCATCTTATCAACACTCGGGAATGTATGGACCTGCATGCCAAATGTGTCTTCAATGCCATCCAGATCTTCGACAGAGGGGTCGTCGTGGGTCACGGCATCGCCGTCCATAATGTGCCTGTTGGCAGAGATGGCAAGCCGACCGTCCATTGCGTCATGCGAAACAGTCGCTTCGAACTCTGGAACAGCCCCCGTGGGCGCGAGGACTCGCTAAATTTCAACAGATGGGGCTTGGCTGTTCTGGACACGACTCTTTACGCGAGGGAATTGCAACGCCGTAGGGTTGTCATAAAGCAATGGCGAAATTCTTTCATTCACCCACACATGTATTACTTTACCACCCATAACTACCGCAGGATCACCGTGCTGAGCCGCCGATTCAATGACATCATGCATGATTATTTCTGGCGCCACGGCCAAAAACGCGAGGTTACAGTTAAAAGGCTACACCGTGAAATGATGGAACTCTTCGATCTATCCGAAGATGATGACATAGAATTCGTGAGCGTGCAAAAGGCCAACTTCGCCTTATATGCCTTGCACATGAACTATCCCCCAGAAAATGTGGAAAATCTTCGCACTGAGGCCTTGAGACTGTTGCGCCGTGCGTTCGGAGAAACTCATCCGATTACAGACCGTTTTTTCAACTATTTTTACCGGATACCATACGGTAACAACCGGAGGCGCACTCAAAGGAGGCGTTATCGACGGTTGTCCAATGCGCAATTTTTGACGTGCACATGTATTTTATCTCTCCAAGCTTTTGCTTGTTTTGCAGTTTTACTTTTTTTTTGGATAATTGCTTAAGAGTGCTGTCCGAAGAGTTACGCGCCATTTGCCAGTCTTTATACAAGAGCATTTTTAAACAGTTTTACTTTCTGAATGATGGTCGAAAATGGGAAAATTCGTTTATTTTAAGATGTTACAAATGGCACGATGACAAAACGTTAAAATGATCAAATGCTCTATATGATTCTAACGTTAAAGAAAATTGTACGGAGAAACGCGTCCATCTGCATGATGACAAACTTTTTCACTTTGAGATCAGACATACGGCCCGTTCCATTCTTAATTAAGGCAAATTTGTTTGTGTAATTTACGCATTTCTTTTACGTGCTGCATATGTCTACCGTGCAATATTTTTAAATACTGAATCAATTTACTCAATTTCGTTTCCAATAAAAATTTTTAAAAAAATGACCGTTTTGTGTTTTATCTTGTGGACTTCCAGCTATGCCGGCATAAGCATAGTTGCGTCATCTAAATTAGTTTATCACGATTTTATTATAAGATTATTTAATTACTCTCGGTGCAAGCATAGGGTTTGCATTCGTTATTACTTATAATTTAAAAAATTAAATTACCGACTACTAGCGCCAACTACCGGGTAAACAATTGGTAATGCATATCAAATGAGGTGTACCAGGTGACACTTCGCACTTTGAGCCCGAAAGCGCGAAGTGCCACCAGGTACACCTGGGATCGAATTTATTTGGTTCATTTCTTTAAGTGGTTTGGATATAGCAGAAATTAATTTCCGAGATTTTATACATACAGTATAAAGTCTCGAAAATTACTTAAGATCGTATGTCAGTTACGGAGAACATGTAACTTGCTCTCATTACAGGAAAGGCGATGGACAATAACGAGATGGT
>JAQGBX010006421.1:0-12500 GCA_034698745.1 Megaphyllum sjaelandicum
AACACATGTGACGTCATCGGTCTACACCCACAAGAAACTGTAACTGCACCTGGTGTGATGAGCCGAATTCGCCATTAATCGAGTTTCTCCAGGCTTTAAGCTCGACGCATGCGCAGTTGCCAACAGGCAATAAAAAATTACCCACGCATCGATTCGAGTGTCGGTAATTGTGCCAATAAAAAGCAGCGCTTTACTCCGCGTGGTTTTTGTCTTTTGTTACACATGTATCGGCGAAATAAAACTTAATATATTCAGCCAATACAACGAACAATTTATTTCGGAATAATTTTGATTTTTGCTTACTCGTGGGCGAAAAATAAACCTAACGAGAAACACCTTAAACGTCTCCTGCGCTCATCGTGAGATGCTCATGCGCATGTGCGAGGTTTTACGCGGAATGTTTCACCTAGCACAACGCGTGCAGTGGTGCCGCCGAACACGCTGACCATCACGCTGATATATCAGCGTTCATTGTGCGCCCCGAAGCAGAAAGAAGCGCGTCGAAAGTAAGCGTGCTTCGTGCACGCACCCATACATCGATGTCCGAGAAGGAAAATGACAAGATTTTGGAAAATAGGTCGAGTGAGAAAAGGTGAGGTTGTCACGCTGACTCGGCCAATTCCGTTGAATCTGAATCCGACGGTAATGAATTATACTCGCGTAATTTATTCCAGTTGCTTTTTCCTTCACTTCCACGATGGTCGCTACAGTTGGTCGAGGAGCCAATCACGGAGCTCCATTCTCAAAACGGGGTCATCAAATTTACCTCGGCCGTTTTCGAGAGGTCATTCTTTTTAGCGTTATTAAAATAAGTGGGTCCGTTTTACTACCGCTATCTCTCAAAAGCAGCCGGTGTGATCGAGTTGTGACGATCGAGGCTGCGAAATTACATCATTTTATTCGCGTGACACGCTACATTACCCGAGAGTGCTTTTCCATTTTTTTTCTTCCGCATATTGAACTCCTTTTCGTTACGTCGCTGGGTGTCTAAATCGTTTTAAGTCTTTCAATTTGCGTCGCACAATGCAATTAACTTTTAAATATGGGAGGCCTTGCAACCGCCGTAACTACGGCGCTCTCGTAATAACGCGATAGCGTTTTTTTTTTACGCCCTTCTTCGTCCTCCGTGATGCCCCATATTTCTGAAGGTCGCGTAGTAGTTTTTTTCTTCTTATTACCAAATGGATATCGGCTAAATAATAAAGTAGTCCTACGTATAGCCATCTTCCCGGTGTGTTTTTTTTATTATTTTTCCGCTCTTTCTATTTCACTTTTTCCATCTCGTATTTTTTTCCACCGAAAAAAATAAGAGTATGAGAGAAGTCCGCCTAAATCGCATTTTACGCGCCGAAGCGTATTTCTGAATCCAGAAATCATCTCTGGATTTCCTACAAAAAGCTGGAGTCTGCCATGGAGGCGCGTTGGAGCGTCGAGACATCTTTTGTCGAGCTCTGACAATGGCCAAAGTCTCGTAAGTTTTATTGCTCAAACGCTTAGCGCCACAAGTACAGTAACTCACTTCGGTGTCTTTAGCTTTTCTTTCCTTTGACCCGAGTCCTTAATTTCTACGCCCGAAAGCCGCAATTAACACTGTCTGCTCCTTTTCAAGAGCTTACCATTCGAATAAGGTTTGCTTTTAATGAGAGGGCTTAACCGATTATTCTGGGAGTTGAACGAGCTGAGCTTCGGAGACACTCGCCACAAATAACCCACCTCGATCGATAACCAAAATTGCCTTTTTTTCTAAACGAGGGATTAACATATCGAATGCGGACAAAACAGACAGAAACCAGATGTTTACGGAAACATTTATGTTAGTACGAGAATATTGCCTAGAATAATGCGCATATTCTATAAATATACACGCATCACCGTGTATATTTATGTTTATCTAGTTCAAAAAATACTGAAATACGCTAAAATCACTTAAAAACAAAACTGCGTAACACCTGCGTACGTATTGATTGCCATCTTTCGGGGGCATTTAATTTGGCTGAAATCATTATACAAAAAAAACCTGGAAAAGTGACCACCTGTTTATGTTTATCATTTTTTAGTGTTTTGTTTTTTCTAGCGTACATTTCCTTCATAAAAATTCTCCGTATAGTGACCACCTGTCTATTGTGTACAGTGGCCATTGTGTGTTGTCTTTTTTGCAATTTTTACATTGTCAATGTACCTTATAACGTAACCAGATAACAGATAAGTCACCTTACATCCTGCTTTAACCCTATAGTGGTTCTTGAACAATTCAGCCAATCATGTTATTTAGATATAAAAAATCACTGAAAACATGATCGTAAGAAGCAAAAAAGCATTTAAAACGAGGAAAATTTGATAACTTTTCTTTAAAAAAAAGTGTTACAAAGCAATAAATATAGGCTATTTTATGTAATGCACATGGACATGATGATTCTGTACTTTTTGTGGTTTACAGTTTACGTGTAAAAGTACAGTGTACATGTTCATTTTAATTCAGGGATTCCGTGTATAGTGACCAACATAGCATTTAATATGGCGGTTACTCTTAGCAGGTTTTACTGTAATTACAACGGATCCTCTTTAAGGAGAACTCGTTTTTTACGAATTTTTTTGTTAGCACTGAATCATTTCCAGTCCCCGTCATGGAGACTTCAATCCCACTGGAAGTCCAATTCGAATATTACTAAAGTTGGATTAACGTGATTGGAAATTTGAGTTACCGAGAATTTTTGCTAAGTTACGTTATAACGAAGTTTAGACAATATTAAAACGTACGGAATTTGCGGGATATTCCTATTCATACGCATGTACGCTCGTACGTGTGCTAGGATTTCATCCAGGCTTCGATGGAACTTTTATTTATATCGTTTTAGTCATGCTTTATCTGACATCCGATAATTTGAACAAATATTGACGTCCTTTTCAGATTCAATTGGATGATTTTAGACTGTTGGAAATTAATGAAATAATCTGAAAGGGGACGCGAGAGCACATCAGCATAACGCGTATGTTCGTAATGATTGCCACCTTTCAAGGGGCAGCTGTAATCAAACTCGTGATTCTACGAGTGAGTGAGGCGATTATAATAGCGAAATAATATTTTACTTAGGCTCGAATGTCTCATCCAAAATGTGTTGTCAGTGATCGATGAACTATGATAATCCCCGAGATTATCTACGCGGTACGTGCTGCTTTCAAAATTCGTTATTGACCGAGTTGTTGTTAATTCGATTCCGACTGGAAATTCTAATTAAGTTCGCTTTTAATTGCACGTTGCATTTTAATTTGAACTCGATAGGATTATTTTCTCATTCGGCTATTGATTTGTCGCATTAGTCAACTCATGTCTTAATCGAGGTAATTAAAACCTGATAAACAGTATTATTGCAGTGTTTGGAAGATTTTCGAAGACGGGAGTTTATCCTAGGGTTTAATTTTGAACGTTCATTAACCTCTCGATAATCCGATCAACGCCATCATGCACCTCGAGTTGTTTACTCGTAAAGTATCTTCGGGCGCTGACATTTCCAAGTCTTCCTCAACTCGCGATTGCGCTTCGATCGCATATTACATATTTCGTACCCCTGTTCTTCTTAGAGTAATGGTGCGTGTAATTCAATTGAAAGAAAAAAGACAATTTAACTGAAATTGAGTTGTAGCTACGTACGTTTGTCGTTCTCTGAGTGATTCCTCAAAAAAATCTTCGAAATGATGCGAGCATTTCTCGATTTAAATAACGTGGCGTGTATAAGCAGTACTGTATCTGGCCTGTGCATGCTTTGTGTATGACATTCTCGAACTAAAATGATAAGGTGATTGCTGAGGTTCAATCGAAATATTTTCCTCAATGTTTTCTTTCTTGAAATTGTCGTTTTATGTGTAAGCTTTATTGAGGATGTCAGGGTCGTAACTAAAGTTAGGGTCGAAATTCGTACTATTCACTGTACAAATGTATACAGTATAGGTTAGGCTCGTTTCGGGGCAACCGTTATTGGAAGTTCGTACATCTAACAAATAAAGAAGAAAACGTGTGGTCTTGTGGTCGTGTTTGTGGGCAGGGGCCATTCAAAAAGGTATTGTGTGTGGTTTGGGGCTCATTCAAAAAGAAGTGTGTGTGTGGTTTAGAGGCCATTCGAAAAAACGTGTGACTTAGGGGCCAATTAAAAAGGACGTTTGTGTAACCTAGGGGCCGTTCAAGAAGGTGCGTGTGGCTTAGGGGTCAATCAAAAAGGACCTGCGAAATTTTTTTTAAATTGTTCATGACACGTAGATTTATTTATGCCCCTCCCCCCTAGTAACAGGATTCGTCTACCCAAAGCTATTTCATCTTTAGAAAGGGATTTATCTACGTTAAAATGATGCATTTAAAAAAGTAAATGCAGTTTTAACGTGTATTTTGCCGGCGTATGTTGTATTTTTAAATGCAATATAGTGCTCCCAATCTATGCATGCATACATCGCATTTCTTTTCACTTAAATTCAGAATTCTACAGTCAGCAAATAAATGTTATATGGTAGAGAGGGGATATGTGTGGGTATGTTGTTCAATTTATATCTTAAAATCAATCAGCCTTAAGTAATTCAAAGCAGACGAATAGGTAAATAAATATCGATAATACGCTATACAGTTTATGGCTTTTCAAAATGGGGGAGCACGCATGATGTCCGTATATTTCTTTTTAAATCCAGTATCTAGTATCTTTCTAAATCCAGTATCTCGTAGCGTATTGAAACCTTAGCAGTAAAAAGTGGATGAGTTTTTCCAATTTATGCGAAATAAAATGTGAGAAAGAAGTGCGCAGACTCGCTATAGAGTGCATGAGTTCCTCCCACGCGTTGATCGGTCGTTGCCATTTTCGATGTTTTGAATTATTCGCAATTCCCGAGCGTCGCATTCAAAAGTTTTCAGCGATAACATCGTAAACTGATCCTTACTTTCTCCGAGAATGACTTATTTCGAGCCAGTAGATGGTTTTTCCATTCAAACGAGGCCCTGGATAAGGTACATGTACGTTGTTCCGAGCTCCTATACCGAAATCATCTCCATAACAATGAGATTCCTAACGCATTTTATGAATATCACGGCCCGATGTGTCGTTTTCTTCGACTTCACGTATATTGCGTCGCCACATTTCGCTGTTCTCGATCTTAATTTATTGCTATTGATCATTTCAGAGAAATATATCCGAACAAAAAGAAATCGAAGAGAAGTGGAACGAATTGGGAGCGGATGATTTCGGTAAGATTGCTCTACATTTCATCGCTTTTTTTAAACTTCGAATGGACTTAGGGTGTTGGTCAATGGGCTCGGTGGCCGGATGACCGATGTTCAATAAAATTCCCTTATATAAGGTTAATCATGGCATGATAATAATGAATATTTCCTAAATTTGAATTAGAGTAGGTGGGGCGATCACGCAACTTTCACCAAACTCGACCATAATTAATCGCAATGTATCGTAAAATACAAAATATAAAAATGTTTATATTCCGAAAAGTAACATCTGAGGATTATGCCAAAAATGTTCAACGTTTGAAACATGGCTCGCACATTGACCAACAATGTATGGAAGATACATACGCGTGTACGTGTATATAGATGAACATAAACGTACGAAATGCGTTTCGTATAATATCCACGCGTGACATGTTCCCATTCCAGCGATTTGACTGTTTTGGGCGGAACGAATTCGTAAAATGGATTAGTTTTTCCAAGAATTGTCGTTGCTGGCTGGCATCTGGAGGATTTCAACAAATGCGACTATGCCACTGGCGCTTTCTTTTTTTCCAAATATGTCCCTAGATGGCGTTTCGATCGCGTTAGTCACGTAGCCCGATGGCGAACGTATACGAGGTGCGTAACGGCAGCTGCGTCCGTCGATGTAATTTACGAAACGGAAAAATGCAAATAACGAAGACATGGGGCGGAAAAGCGGAACAATAGCTGAAGCAAAACTGCTGACAATTTCTAAGACAATTTTGTGATCGCGGAATGCGACGCATCGTTTCTTCAACTGCTAACGTCCCCTTCACCCTCTCGCCCCCTTAACCCCCTCAACCCCTCGAATCATTCAGCGTGAAAGAACCTTCTCCTGATTGCGGGCATACGTGCAAGGCACCTGAGCTACGAACGATTGCCGACATACGAGGGGGGAAAAGAGACGCGACTCAAATTGGGGGAGGATTTTCAATGTCATTTTTATACGAGAGGCATAAGGGAGAAATGACGACGAGGTCAGTAAACGTCAGCAAATATTGCCTCCGTAGTTGCGTCGAGCACATTTCTGAATACGTTAAATCGAAAGTATAATATGGCCGAATTGAGACGAATTCCGAGAGGCGTCACTATGTGTTCGTTTAAACCGTACTTCGTATTATCAAAATCGGAAAAAAACAATAATTTAAACGTTAAGAAATAATGTTAACAAAAACGTGCACCAGGGTGGAGAAAATATATGCACCGTAGCACATCCCATATATGACCAGACCAGAAATTGGACGTGTCTGGACATAGCATGTTTTCCAGATATGGTCCATATATGACATATTTGACCAGTTGTGGTCCACGTGTCTAAATGTGGGACGTATCTCCAGATATGGATATTGTTTCTTATGACAAGATATATATATGTTTAAGATGTTTAAAATACGTGCATGTCCAGTTGTGCCCAATGTGCGTGTGCCCCAGTTGCTTATACAGTACATGCATGTATATGCTTATCATCTGCTGCCTACATCAAGCTGAAATAACTTAAAATGAGATATAAACATATGAACAATGATTAGATTTGCAATCAATGTTGAATTTATACTTACTTTACTATACTGAAATACAATCAGGTATTTACAATCATGGCTTTATCTAAATGTTTTATATATGGACTATATCTAGCCAAATATGGCTTTATTTTTAGGGTTTTTGAAATCTTTTTTTTCCTAAACTGTGCCATATATGGATTTATTTAATGTTTTATATATGATTTTTTTAATTGTGCCATATACAGTCTTATGCCAAATTAGAATCACATATAAACCATATTTTCACATATATCCACATGTGGACACATGGCACATGGCACTCATGTGCTGACTGGAATTGGAAATAAATTCGTATTATCAGAAATGCTTTTTCAGCGAGTTCGTCTTTATGAGATTCAACTGTGATCTATACAGTTGCAAAAGACGTAATCAATATAAGTAGAATATAACTGAAAAAATGCAAAAATTAGTAATTTTCACCGCAAAATGACCACAATTAGCTTTCTCGATCGTGCCTTTAGTGGAATATTACTAGTCGAAAAAACGTGTACCTTTTATTTTTTTAATGATTTTCAAGTGTGGATGTATAACCATGTCTTGAAAATGGATCAATTTAAACAGAGGAACATACTGTAAACCGTCGAAATAATTACATTAAGCTCTTTCAAAATGATAATCCTGAATTCTTGTCGACCAACACGCGTCCACTCTTGATATCCATCTCGATTAAATCCACGCTACATTCTCCGAAATACGTTATGCGGTATAGGCCATGCGGGTAATGAACTTGGCAGAAGCTCACTTTAATTAATCATTATCAAAGTGTCGAGGGAATAAACATTGGCAATATCAACGCCCAGAAACGAGTCTTTTGTTTGGGGCAATTTTGTTTTTATTTCTTGGAGGGGAAATGAAAGAAACCTTTCATAAATGCTCAATTTGTTTTCTAAGTTGCTCTTTTATGTCCTTTACTTTGGTGGGCAGGAGTAAAATTGGAGTGGTCGGTAAATTGCGCTTAATAGATGGGGGTACTTTTAGATTAGGTTACGGGATCACCCTCAAATCCTCGCTAAGAAAAATAACCTCGAAAATGATGGCGGATTAACGCGTTCGTTCCACTCGCCATGTTTTTATGTGTGCTAGAAACCTCCTCATGAAAGTGCTACTTCAAAATACTCCAATTAGACCCGCATATACATGTAGGTCTTTACCAATATAGACCTACATTTTGTCTCGACTTAATCCGCGCGACAAACACGTTGTATCTTAACTTCGGACACTAATGTTCCAAGACGAAATCTAGATGTTTTAAGCAGCTGCAAAAGTTGTTTCTTCGTACGTTTCAAGTTAAGTAAACATCTTGATTTTGTCTACGAGCATTAGTCTTTATTTAAGAGGAAACGTTTTTGAAGTGCGTTTGAAGAAGATGATAAGGATTTTTGATGTTTGTTTTTTCTTTTATACGCATTCTCTCTCGTATTGAGGTCTTCCTAAATTCAACGATGCAACTAATCGTGCCATTATAAAAATCGAATTACAGTCTAATCTTGTTACCAAGACTCTTAAGGGATGTCATAATGTTTTCGCAATATCGGAAGTCAGACAACACGTGACTTCAACGATACGAATTAGTTTCATCGAACTTTGGAACGAAATACTACATCATGCACGTTCGTGAATGGGATGTTGCTACAACCTTCATTGGGAAATTTCCCTTTGTAAAGTTATTTTTTCTTACTAGAGAGATTTAATGCACCGAAAAACTATGCACGTTAAACGACAACGTGAACGTATTATCTGTTGAATGGTGTGCGCATGCTCAGCATTGACGTATAGGTAGGCTTAGTTTTGTGCGACCGTCATTTAACCTACTTTGTCGTATCGGGTTTCCCCCATTTCCTCTGAACGTATTTAAGCTCCTCAATTTTGTGCGCCTAAACTTTTTCCTTTTTCAAATCTATTAATAGATGTCGCTACTGTAAGACGTAGCCTTTAACAACAGGCACACTGTACTTCAATTTACAATCCTCCTTTAATGATAAATTGCCCCCTACGTTAAATAAAAAGCAATTAACGTTTGTCGTTCAAATTTGTCACATTACGTACTAGATGCACTGAATTTATCTATTGTCTAAAGTTCGTTTTAACATATCTTAGCGAATGCTCGAACACTCAACAATTTGTTCTTTTCAGTCGAATATTGGTAATATCTAAATTAGGAATTCATCTGCGTGTGATGTATGGAGCCCCTATTTATCGGCAGACAAAATCAAAATTGAAACTGTGCTGAGAAAATTCACGAAAAAAATAACCAGGCTTTCAAGGCTTACCGTACAAACAACGGCTACCAGCATTCAGAACAGAAAGCCTCCAATTACGAAGAATTCTTATTGATCTTCGCCGTTGTTACAAAATCTATCATAACCTTTTCAGGATTCCCACTGTTGGCTAAACAATTGGCTACCACAAGTCTTAGAAGCCGCAAACAAATAAATTGGGACACAAAACAAAACTGTATTTACTTCTTCTTTAGGCCTAGAGTTGGCAGATTTCGGAACACACTACCTGCTGAGGTTGTAATTGCCTCAACATTTTCCAAGTTTAACACCCAACTGAGAGCAGTAGATCTCGCACATTTTGCTACCGAAATTCTCTGAGTTCTCTCCTATTGTACACACGCAATGTATTTCTATGTATTCTGGGGTAGATGTTAGTGATGTCTTTTCATCTTTTCTATGCCTTTTCCTTAACTGGAATAAAACATTTATTATTATATTATTAACATTGTTCATCTATACCCTAGAATTTGATCCCGATTAAATTTTTACAATCGTACTAAAGTAAAATTTAATTATTAAAAGACTAATCTTGCTAAGGAAGTAGCCTTGCCCCTGTAAGATAGGCGTTACTCCGCGTCATAATGCTCGCATTGTTTGCCAACGTTCAGGGGCAGAACCCCGTCCTTAGAATGGGATCGGCGAATGAGATCGTGATATCAGAAATGTGCATAAAGCAAGTTATTGTTAATGAGGTTAAGGTGTGTTTTCATTAGAAATATTGAGTTATTAGAAGACTGATCTTGCCAAGGAAGTGAGCTTGCCCCTTACGATAGGCATCACTCCGCGTCATGATGCTCGCATTGTTTGCCAACGTTCAGGGGCAACTCCCAGTCCTCGGCGACGTTCTTATGGATTTCGGAAGCTCTTAACTTGGAAACTAAGGGCGTTTCCCGTCATTCGGTGGCTTAATGGGAGACGGATTTTGACGCTTTAGGAAGTGCGATAAGCGCTTTAAGTTGCCGTGCAAACTTCGTGCGCTCGTCTCCGAAGATAAGCCAAAACCGCGACCGATCGCATCTGCGTTTTTCCACGCATTTTTGTCGGGCGACTTTGGCGCTTCTTGAACTTTTTATCTTCCTTTTTTACGAAGAAAATTGCGTCTGTTGGCGTGAATATTTAAATTCGACGTTAATCCGCGTCGGCATTTTGGACCGAACAACGCGGCGACGGTCGAGCGCGAAGACGGAAAAAAAGACGTCGAAATTCGATCGATGGTCAGAAAAAAATGGAAAATGTCAGATTGAAAAAGACGCGAGGAATAAAAGTATACGAAATACGGAAAACCAAAATTGAATCCGGCGCACGAACTTCCGTCCTTTCAAATCGCCATCGCGATGCGTTATTGAAAAAGCCGCGCGTCACGATAAATCTTCCCGAAGGAACCGCGCACACCTTAGCAGCTTTTTTAAACTTTAATACGACAGCCTCTGGATTCAACCGTCTTCAACCGACTAAACCTCTATACAATGTCTCAGCTAGCTTTCCAACCCTTTTCATTCTAATCCGAGGCTGCAAAAACACTGTCTGAATTGCTTCGGAATTCAGACCTATTAAAATATACGCTAGGCTGACTCGTGAATATAGTTGACAGTTCGTAAACAAGTTCGTTAATAATCCGCGTAATAAAAAATAAACTCGGAAATATATGCAAATAACAGAGGGGTACTCAGATGGAAACGCATTCATTGGTTTAAAAACATCGGAGCCTAGCCGTGCCATACTGCGAAGTTTTTGAATGTAGAACTACGTTTTGGACTGCGTACACATGGTACACTCTAAGAAAAGAAGGTTCTTCAGAATACCAATAAAAGGTGTTTGGCTTGTCACAAATACTCCACCTTGTTTGGTGTTATGGAAAAGTTTGGAAAACCTCATCCTTAATACCATAAAAGGTGTTTGTTTTTTTTCTCTGAAAAATTTTCCGATTCCAGTTACGTCACCAAGGTTTCCTTGGCGTGAACCTACTAGCGTACACGTAAATGGAAACATATATATTAATCACATGCCGTATATAGTTTTATTTCCAAATTTATTCTTGAAACTTAACGGGACTCGATCCTGCAACCTTCCATTCTTGGATACCTCACGCTACAACTCTCCTATATCGACTCGTTTCAGAGAGTGTCGACACTAGTTGTGCCTTTTCCTCGGTTTTCCATTAACTGTTTTTTTGTTCAAAACACCTTTTTAGGAGGTTAGAAATACCATTAGGTGTTTGTAAATACCAAAATATTTTTAAACACCTCAGTATACCTCAAAATACCTCAAAAGAGACAAGCAAATACCTTTGGGTGTTAAAAAACACCTAATTTCACCATTATTTCTTAGAGTGTAGTACGTGTAAATGAAGCCAAGAGTATCGTAGATTATACATTTATTGCGTCGTTATTCATTAGGGTGTCTAGATCTATGGCATCGCACTGCAGGGTGATGTCACTTTCTCCGCTAGTCGAGGCTGCGCATGCGTGCTTTTAATGTTTGTCATTGTTGTTGAAAAACTACAGCAATTACGTAAATCTATGTAAAAACATCGATAGCTGCCAAAAGTGACATTCGCAAAATATCAGAGTACCCCCATTACAAAAATAGAAACGCGCGTTTACATCTATGATGCAGTCAGAATAAAAATGTAAAATTTGATGAGAAGAGCCGGCAGCGAAGTAAGCGAAACTTATTCCGTGGTTGTTTTTTTTACAATTAAAAATTAATCAAAAAAGATTTCTAATTAGTTGTTCATGGATTAGACTCCCTGGGATATTTGTTTTTGGGAATCTGCTTTCAAAGCCCCGCTTTCTAGTAAATTAATTAGTGAAAACAATTGTTTTTAAACTTGTGAGATTCAATCTTCAAACATAAAAATTGTTTCTTAAATTCTGAGTCATGCCAAGGAGCAAAATCAAGATGTTTTGCTCAAATGGAAACGAAAGTGTATACGAAGAGATGTCATTTTTAGTTTAATTAAGGATTCGTCGAGATGTTTTAAACGGATGGAACCCACGAGGTTATTAAATAATGTTTCCATGCAGTTGTGCGAAACAAATTAAATTAGCATTTAATCTAGTCTACTGGATTTGCCAGCTTTTAAGTTGCAATTATTACCGTAATTAAAAATTCGGACAGTAGACGTACATGTAGGTTACACCTGTAGACGAAATCAAAATGTTGTACGCAACTGGAAACGTCACTTCCTCGCATGCGTTTTAAGCTGCGTAAATCTTGTTGAATTTATCTACGAGTGTACACCTATTGTCTAAATTTGGAATCATTTAAAATCAATTTTTTTACGAACATCGGTTTTATACAGTCGCAATTCGTTAATGCGAATCTAAGGGGATATTAACATTAATAGGGGTACTCAAATCTGTAGATTGAGGCCAGCAGTTTTGCCTGCCTGTAAGTGGTTTGAACAATTTTGCTGAC
>JAQGBX010006422.1:0-12500 GCA_034698745.1 Megaphyllum sjaelandicum
AGATCGCAATTTCGTTCAAAACGATAGGGATCGGTTGATTGTCGTACGTCGTATCGCCATCGCCATTGGTAAAAACATCCCGGGCGAAGCCGGGTACAACCGCTAGTCTACTCTAAATTAAAGTTAAAATATCAAATTTTACTTCCATCCATCAGTACCCATAATTAAGTGGCACTTTACAGAAAAGCAACCAGGCGCTGCACTGTGGTCGACATTAAGGGGCCATTGGTCCGTGTTACGTGACACACTGAACTACAAAAAGTTTTGGTAGAAATTTAGGAACCGCTTTTTTTACAAGCTCTATTTCTGTATGCGTCCAGCGAGTCCATTTCCATCGCTAAATGTCTCATGACCGACGGTCGAGGACTTTTCCTCAACCATGGTAAAATTTGCAATGTTTTTGACCCCGTTCTCGTACTTTCCCTCCCCCCCCTTCCTCCTCTAACATTTATGGGCGCCCCCTGGGGTATCCGGGACAACCGGACCTTCATTTCCCAAATGAAAGTGGACGGCCGGTGCATAATACATAAACAAGCAAGTACGTATACGAGATGATTAAATGGGTGTCCCGAATTCGTCCATATGTTCGTCGTAACACGGTTCACCCCCCCCCCCCACCCCGCAAATAAACAGATACGGACCGAATTAATGGGACGAGGGGAGTAGTCACGTGGTTTCTCTCCCACCCTCCACCCCCACTTATTAGACGATCGAGGGTCCCCGGTGTTGACATTGCAGGTATGTGTTATCGTTGGCAGCCATGCGCGCGGTCCAATTCCCCCTCCCTCGCTTCTCCCCCCGAAATAGGGCACGGAGACGCGGTTGCCATGGCAACGCGCGCGGGGTCGTCATCTGGAGGCCCGTGGGGTTCTCCGGGTTCCGGGTCCTGCCGTTCGTTCCGCACTTTCCCGCTTCTCACGATTGCTTTCTCCCTGCAGGATTAAAGATTACGCGCGTAACCCCCTCCCAAATTCTATCAACTCCACCCCCCATCCGCCATCATCCCACGCCACGTCCATTTTTATGAAGTTTGCAGCAACGGCGCTTCCACTAGCATCCTCGCCTCGCCCAATTTTTATCGTCCCGTTTTCATTAAATTTGATGAAGCCGCAGCGAGGAAGCCATTTTCGGACGACTAATTAACCGGAAGCGGCACCTGATTGGCAGGGCCAACGACTCGCCACCTGTCACTCCCGTATCTCGATTAAAAAATGCACCTTTAGATGTTCTTTCCCTGGTTACACCATGGGCACCTATTTAGGTAATTCTTCGAAGAACCGGCTTGCTTATGCATTACTAGCTGGTTTGTCCGGCTTTACCCGGGCTGTACTTACCGATAGTGGGAGGAAGCGATCGTAGGCCCGCCAAAGTTTCGCCACGAATAATAACCAAAAACATACGGAGCCCCGTAGCGGAAGATTTTTTTTTTTTCCGTTTTGTTCGCGTTTTGCGTCATCACTTACAAAACGAACAAAAAAGAAAATAATCTTACGCTACGAGGCTCCGTATGCAAAAATACAAACAAAAACATAATCTCTTCTTTATATACAGTATATAGATGAACCGGCCGTCCACTTCGAAGAACCTTCCTGGAAGGTCAATAAGGAGGATGCGCGTGGTCGCCTTTTTGTTTTAGTCGAGATGCTTTAAAGCATCTATATGGGGGAAAAAATGGCGGCTTTTTGCTATTAAACCTTTCAAAAATCACAATTTTTTCAGAAAAAATCGCTCGACGATAAGTTTGAGATCATGTTCCGACTTCCTCAGCTTTTTCTAACGTCCGAGGCGTAGAATAATTGTTTTTCAGAAGCTGTTGTCGATGAAACATTTCAGTGAATCCGCCATCCTCTATGGATTCTCGATGTAACTTGGTCCAATTCAATAATGATCGTCAGTATGCCCACCTCCTCGCGAATTCAACGAGTCTCGTTAAATTTGCTCGCCACGGTTAGTTCTCGCTGAATCGATGATCATCGCCAGTCATCGATATGTATAGATTTTGTGGAACTTCCAACTATAGCAGCGAGCCACTCACGAAATCCACGATGATATTCGATCCGCGTCATTTCGTGAAGCTTCCACGGATTCGAAACGTACGAATCTCGATTCACTCAGCAGAAATCTCGGCTAATCCTCCGATCATCGACGCTCCTTAATGAAGGACTAAAGAATTAAATTGAATTCCAAGTTGCATCTTGATAAAAAGATCTCGACGTAAGCTGAGGTAAACGTCTCTGTGTATTATACTCTCGGTCGCGAATCCCTTCGTGAATTGATGAACTTTAAAAAATACCCTAAATACGACGACAGTGACAGGCGCCACGTCAAGACACGTTTTTTTTTGTTTTTGTTTTTTTAAACTACACGTGATATAGGTGGCGCAGTAACCGCTAATCCGTTTTGAAAACAGCAGTCAGCCGTCGTTGTATGGACGCAAATCGTTGGGCTTAATTGAGGAAAATGAGCGAATTTGAAGGCTTAATGCGTCGTCGGCTGAATGGGGGAGCGCCCTAACCAATTTGCGTCGAGGCCGAACCGAGATGGGACAAAGATCCCAATTACGGCCACGTGCTACCAGGCGAGTGGCAACACGGAGCACTAGGGGTGACCAAGACGTCGACAAAAATCGATTTACTCGGGGAAATTGAGTCGAAAAGCGCATTGCGGAGGGCGACACCTCGTGGAGGTTTTAGGCGCCACTTTCGATCGTTTGGACCGTGGGACCATGCATAGCCCGTACCCTTCAATGGAGTTTATTTCAGTTCAGTGTGTCGCTCGACTGGTGGCAGAAAACGGAAACCTTCAGGGAGGGCAGCGAGCATGCGCAGTGAAAACTGAAATAAATTGCATTAAATTTGTAAAATTAACGATCATGCCAACTTCCGGTTCTGCACAAAGAATTAAGTGTATAGAAGCATTCCAAAATCTGTTAACTGGTGGCCGAGGCCCGCCAAATATCCCGGGCCGGGGGCCGGTAACCATGCACGTGTAAACCGGCCGTCTTTATGGTCAACATGATGTCAGGGATCCTTTGTTTAATTTTTTTGCGTAAGAAAATGTTTTCATAAAGGTGCGCAGCGCCATCTGCGAACGTTTCGATCATTCTCGGTCCGGGCTATTATTTTCGGTGCCCACGCAGTTCCAATATGGCACGGGTGCCACCCCTGGCAGGTTTTCGTGGCACGTATTCTATCTGTCCTATAGAACGATTGTCGACATACGTCGTTTGATATTGTATTTATTTGATGGGCAAGAGGACGCTTTCGCACCTGTGCAAATTTCACCTTGTCAAATGGGTGCAGATGGCCGATTTAAGGGGAGGGGTGTCGATTAGCTGACAACGCCAAATCTATCGCACCATGTATACAGTCTGTATCCACCAAGAGGATGATGTCAGGTGGGCCGTCCCATTTCCGAATACAGGTTCGCGACATCTGGTGCATTTAGAGGTGATCGGTGCACTTTTTGTCCATCGATGGAAAAGACTGCTGGGATCAATTTTCAAGAAAAAAAGTTACTCCCGTTTCATGTTTATTATACATGTATATGTACGAAAGAGACTACTTTTTTGGGAAATAGTCGAGTACTATTGTCATTAATTCCTGTGGATTAATAAAAATATGTTTTCGTACACCAATTACCGTCATTTTCCATTAGACTGCAAAGAAAATTGGTATTCATAACTAGGTCGAAACGTTGTCTAGCCGACTGACGTACAGTCGAACCTCGTTAAAACGAATCTCACGGGACGTCAAAAATTTGATCTTTTAAACCGTAGTTCGTATTATCAGAAGTCAGACATGAAACATGACTTCAACAATAAAAAGCAAAGTTTCATCGAAGTTCCAATGAAATCCTACTCCACGTTTATGCACGGGAAGGTGCTGCAGCTTTTTCCGAGGAATTCCCTATAGTTATAACGTACCTTTTTAAATTGTAAGTTCGTTTTACAGCAACATATATAGCGCGAATGCTCGAGAACTCTAAAATGCATTCGTTATTGCGAAAATTGAGTGTAATGTCCGAATTCGGAATTGGTCTTAAACGAATAAATTAACATACACCCTCCTATACTGGTTGTTGTTAGGTTGTTAGACTTGCTCTGAAAAATCCAAAAAGATCTTTATAAATGTTTGGCAAACTCATTGAGTCAGCATCAGGGAAGGTTGGAACACTGCAATACAGCCCCAAATTAACCATTCCACCGCTACCCCCATGCTAGTCTATGGGGGATATTTTGTGAGTTACAAATCAGCATGGTCCTTTTATGTCTGGATAATTTATTGAGTACTACTGGTAGTTTACTGTGTCACGACCTTCTCTGATGCTGACGCAATGTGTTTGCCAAACATGAAGATCTTTTTGGATTTTTCAAGGCATTAAATCTCACGATGCACCCTGTACGAAAAGTATCTGCTTAATAAAAGGCATGCACGGGTGTGGCTTAGACCTTTCGTTGAAGCCTATTTTTCGGCTAAACCCCTCGTATTTTAATGAAACAAATGAGTAGATACGGGGACGCGTATCGTGCTCGACGGCAATTTATATTCACGGTGAGGATATATATAGCGAAGGGAACAGGTGTCTGGGGAAATGGCTAGTCCACCTGCCAGCTCGCATTATCCGAAACTTAACTTTCACCATATTTCGCGACAATATATTTATTCCGTTTCGGGCAACGCCATATAGAGTTTTAAATTTGCGTCAACATTTGCGAGTTTCTGCTTTGATGAACCCAACTAAAGTTCATGAAGTGTCCGAAAAATGGCGCTGGATACCGTCTGTATGGCGTGACCGAGCACCCCCCTCGCGTGCATGCTCCGGCTAATAAATAGCCTTTAACCGCCTCGGGACATCGGTTCATCTCTTGACTAATCCTAGCCTATATGACTGCGTCGTTCACGTTAATTTCCATCCATCGGTGGAAAGTATTGTGGGATGGATCATTCTCTCATGCATTCGGTAGACGCGGGTTCGATTCCCGGGTGTGGTTTAATTGTCATGGTTCCCCCACAAGCAATCCAGGTGAATGCTGGGATAGATCCCATGCTAATCCGATCATCTTCCTTTCCCATCCTGTCCTTCTCCTCCTCATCCTTGTTCATGGTTAGGTTTGTACCCCATCCACGTACAGCGAAGTAGAGATGGGCGAGTTAATTTCATATTTGAAATTTTTGAAATTCCCAACTACACGGATCAGAAATTGTGGCCAACTCTGAAGTTCCATACAAAAAAAAAACGATTTAAGGTGCGAGCACAAAGAATGCTAATTGCAGGCGCTCACTATTCGGCGTACACTAGCGCCACCAAGCGGAATAAGAATGCGGCATACTTTTTAGATGAGGGGCTGAATGGATACTGACCAAGGCAAGGCTGGTGCTGTGGTTCACTCTACATAGGACTGCAGGGTTAACAACACCCCCTACATAAAACTAATCGGATGAATAAACATCCATTGGCTCATTCTGTAGCCCTCCGTTGGAAAGGAGTAAACCTATCTATCTATCTATCTGAGCTTACTAGAAGCGCTTATAGATGCTTTCAGGAATGTTTGTAACATCATTTTTTGGAAATCCGAAAGCAGATTCTATTCTATTCTTTACCCTGCAGTCAGTACTTACCGGTAGTACCATGTGGCAGGGGGGGATCATCATGCAATGTAAATCAGACTAATTAGTCTGGTCATGATTGACCCCAAACTCACAATTTAATTAATTTTTCCGTATTCGGGATTTTAACGAGGAGGGTGGGATGGGATAGGAAGACGATCATGGCCGATTTAATATAGGGACTATCTCAACATTCACCTGTAGAAATTATGGGAAACCATGAAAAACCACAATCGAAGATAGCCGGCACACAGAGTGGCACACGGATAACTATTGGTTAAAAGTGTAGCCATGCAGAAATGCACCGTAAAAATGTGTCCTGCGCTTATCATAAGATCCTAATGCGCTTGTGCAAGGTTTTACGTGGAATGTTTTACCTAGCACAACGCATGCAGTGGCGCCACCAAGCACACTGACCATCACGCTGATAACAGCGTTCATTGTGCTCTCCAAAGCTGGAAACAAGAAGCTGAAAGAAGCACGTCGAAAGTAAGCATTCTTTGTGCTCGCACCCTTCGACTCGAAAACTCACCGGAAGTTCAGCTCACCCATCTCTACGGAGAAGTACTTCACTATTGTTGCGGGTCTCAAGCACCGGGTAAAAGTTGAGGATTGGGCGGATGAGTGGCCACGCGCTGCCTCTTACACACCTGACAACACGATTGATAGCTGCTTCCGGAGCGCCATTGGTTACGATCTGTGTCGCCAATGGGCGCTGCATGCTCACATGCTTGATGATGATGAAATAACATTAGAAAACAATGGATTTCTCTTCGAATTTTTCAATATACAGAAATGAGTAACATCCTTAACTGATGAATGTTAGAAATCAACGAATGATCGGAAATACCCGATAAATTCGAATTTAGAACAAGATCTGAAAAATGGCATGGCATGAGAACAAATCGAAATCTCGTTCATTCTTCCCGCCAAACTCTTGGCTATATATACTCGTGGATCTGGCCTCCTAGCGGCGGTTGCGGCACAAATCCATCCGAGAGGCTGTTTTTTTTTTGACCCGAAGGTTTAATTAGATAAGTGTTTTCTCGGTTGGGTCTGCCAAATTATATACGTGTATTTCTTCGGTTATTGGATGAATGTCGCTCTACAGCGTGTTTTCGGAAATCGAAAAAGGCATTGTCGGGGCTTCCGCCATGATTTCTGTAGCTGGTCGTCGACGATATATCGTACAGAGCATTATAATGCACCCCTCTTGAACGTCAATATACCGTATATGCCAAAGGGCCAGTGACAGCTATCGTCCACTTTTTTTTTGCCCGTGTATAGTTTTCCCCTTCCCTCGATTAATATGTGGCACACTAAATGTTTATATACTTAAATATAAATGAACGTAACGAGCCCGGGGCCAGTTCCTCTTTTTCTGACCGTACGCGGTCCAACTATTGATTCCAGTTTGGGTTCAAACATGACTAGTATACAGGGTGTCCTAGCCCTTGCGTTTTAAACATTGCATTTCCATTATCTCTATAAAATACTAAGCTGCAAGCGGAATGTTTGAAATTCAAATACAGTATGCAGAAAATTAAAGTAAGCTTTTGAAATGAATGTATTTTCATCTAATTTTTTGAGAAAGTAAAAGATTCATTAATTGTTCTACATGGGTAGAACATTATTAGTATACACTTTTATAAAGAAAATTAAGTGGAATTACATAAATGAAATCTTTTAAATCAACTAATTCGTTAAATATAGTCATCCTCGTTGCTTTCGTTGGTATACAGAAAACACCTAACGTTTTCGAAACGGTCCTCGGGAGATTCCCTGATTATGATAAACTTTTTTTAAAATTATTAGCATTAAGACATCGATAAAAATGATTAACAATGACATAAAAGTTTTAATAATATTAATTTACCGTAATAAAGAATAGGTTAGCTGAATGATTCAAATTTATACGATTTTCCTAAGTTGTGGATGTTTTAATTCCGCGTTTAACGTTATCCTGGATATTGGGGTCTCACTGGAGTGTATACTAATGTCGCGTTGTTTATTCTTGGAATATCGCCGATTAAATTTAACGGAGTATGGTGGGAAAGGCCATAAATCTGTCTCGGCGTTTTCAATTTAAAGCGTCTAATTTGGAGGCTCGCAATTGAACCACTTTTAAAGTTGCCAGGGTTTTCCCTTAATGATCCTCGGCGGTCATCGGAGTTGTTCCTTAGTTGCGGATATTTGGCACCTTCGGATTCATCCTATAGGATGCATTCGGTGTTTGTAGCGTATATCCTCCACCCACTAGTAATACTCTCACAAATTCTCCCTCTCTCTATATTTTCCTCAAATCCAATCAAATCCAATTCTCATCTTCGTCAATGCCACCAGATACAACGGCGCTCGCGTATCGTGACGAGCCTTGAATTTGATGAACATTTGGACTTCCCCCAAATTGATCCTCGCTCCCATCCTCCCTTCCATAGCCCCTTAACGTGTCCGAAATAACGAGCGAATGCCACGTTGCCATTTTGGATGGCAGCCATAAAGTATATATTTTACACATCGTATATATGTATACGATGATGTACGCGTGACGAACGCTAGCGGGCGCTGCTGCTGCTGAGACAGTCAGCTCCATCTGCGGGTCGGTGGTGAAATTATCACGCCCATTATTCAGAATTTGAAATGCATCGATGATGCGTCGTATATACAGTATATGTTCGTTAAAACCGTATATAGTTCGTGTTATCTTAACTTCAAAAGTCATGCAGACAGACATTACACGGGGGCTGTAAATGAATTCTTCTATCGAACAATTGTCGATTAAATTTCAACGCAGATTAAAAGAGGTTTTTACCAATCTTCGCTCGACGATATGCGGGGCATCCATAAACTCTTGACGGGATGAATATTCGGTTAATTCGAGTCATAAAACGAGTTGAAATTTCACGGTTGCGTGAAGCGCATTGTCCAAATTTGATAAGATCTTATTGCTCGTCTGTACCCTACTGGATTATTGCGGGTCGGGGTAGCACCCTCGATTTCTACAAAATCTCCCTCCGAAAATTGCGTGCAATTTGTGTTTTTGGGCGCGTGTCCAGTCTTCCTCTCGCCACTGTCCACCTCCGGGTGACACGTGATCGATGCCAAATATTGGCGATGGTGTTTACGCGCCATATTGCGTCACGCTGCTATTTATCTGGGTTTCATTACTCGGCCCAGGTCCGAGAAGGACGGGTCATAAAACACGTAATGTCCAACCGTCTCTTTTAATGGGATTGCCGTAGAAAGCAGAGGGCACCACCGTTACTCACCCAGATCGAAGCGCCGTTGTTAAATTCCACTCGCAATCGTGATTGCGCGCGTGTTTGACGTCCGCAGATGGCGCTGTAAGATATCCGTGGAAAAGGTCGTCATCTCAACAACGTGAAAACAGAATATAAAATCCAGTGTTTCTTATTCCTCGCATGATGCAAAAATACTGAAACATATACAAAAATCAGAAAATGCAGTAATTTTTAACGAATATCTATGAAAACAATGTTTTTACCATACAATACGTGGCTGAAATATGCAAATCGAAAGCTAAGTCGGCACTGGAGGAAACATAGCGGGACTTTTAAGTTGCTCATTGGAATTGCCAGTTGTTTCTGGAAACATAAACTCGCGTAAACGATGACAACTGAACACAAAATCTCCCTCTGCTTCCTCCAATGTGGACGTAGCTTAAGTATAAAGTTTGGGTATGTCCATAAGTTGAGTATACGGTGTTTCTTCGACAAGATCCCCCAGTGTCGCATATTTGCGAGCGAAGTGTGATGGCCGGGAAACGTTCGTTGTTCGTAAAATACGGTAAACTTTTTTTTTTCGATGCGGGCGCCATCTTCGGGGCGCGTCGCCCTCGAGGGTCATGGCGTCGCCGCTCGCTGCTAGGGAGATTCGCATTATTGCATTTGGAAATGATGGCCCGCGCAGCTGTCACCCTTCCACGGAGCGCAACCGCTGGCATTTCGATCGCCCCCCCCCCCCTATTTTTGCGGAGGGGATCGTCACGTGGCCAACGCTGTCACGCGCACGCGCCGTTTAGTGTAACGTTCGGTATTTACACGACCTAAACGGAGGGAATTTTGTCTCGTCGTTGACCGTTGTCCGGGCAACAGCCAAACGCGGAGGTGGGTCGAGGGTAAGAGCGACCACGACGGCGCTTAGGCTTACGGATCCCAAGAAATTGGGGACAATATCCGAACCGTAGACGCCGTATTTCTTCCATTCAAAACATTCATTTTCTACGAACCCTAAACCAAAATGAGACTTTTGTACATTGTAGACAAGTTATGCATGGGAGTCTGTGGCCATACGATTGACCGTGCATGAAAATAGACACGTGTCCATGTATATGTTGAATACACTGGTGTGGTTTAATATGGTCCCCTTTTATGGTATTTTTTTTATAAAGTTGACCATTTCCACATTCTAGCGTCGTCGAAAAAGATTTGTATATCCAGGGTGGCCACAGGTCAGGGAAGTCAGGGGAAAAAAGGTGGTCATGAAAATTTTCCCAAATAAAAGCAAAATGCTATCCCTGCACTCCGTCTGCTCTGCTATAGCATCTCCATCCCCAATCCTCTTCAGCTAGACTCGTAACAAAATCTAGTGCTTTGCGAAGCTTCTCATTGCAATTGTTATTTTATTTTTCATTATGACAAAAAAAAACTGAGTTGCATTAACGAGTAAGTTTTGGTCAGGGAATTTAGGATTTTAGTCATGGAAAAGTCAGGGAAATTGAAAATTTTGTGGCCACCCTGATATTATGCTGTACATGTAGAATGTACTACAACAAAATGGCGCCTTTGCTGAGTGCTAATTAACACAGTTGAACTTTTATGAAGTTCTTAACGCCATCTATGACGCATTCTACGCACCTGCTTCGCGTCCTACGATACAATAGGCGTAAAATCTTGTGCTAGTTTTGAATAGACTGATTCCGTAAAATGAAATACCATTTATTTTGAAACTGGTGCCATCAGTGAAGAATTTAGAAAAAATTCGATATCATCGAAATCGATTTATGAAAGTAAGGATGGCCGAGTGGTCTAAGGCACCAGATTTAAGACCTGGTTCTTAATCGAGAGCGTGGGTTTGAACCCCACTTCTGACAATTTTTTTTAAAAATTCCTCATAACGAACGAACGTACTGTATTTATTTTATTATGCTATAATATTCAAAATAATGATCAAAATTGTTAATTTTTGACTATCAATCGTCGTCATGCGTGCTACATGTGTGCGTCAGGATGGCCGAGTGGTCTAAGGCGCCAGATTTAAGCTCTGGTTCTCAAACGAGAGCGTGGGTTCGAACCCCACTTCTGACAACGTCTTTTTTTTTAAAAAAATTTTTTTAATTATTAAAGTATGTTTAATTTTTAATATGCGCCTATCAAGTTTTTTAATGAATCAACGGTAAATGGGGACAAATACCATTATGGCAGATGAACCGATCCTCCTTCATTGTAAGTTTTTCATTGATTCAAAATCGTTTATCGTTTCACCTCCCTCTCTTTGGTTTGATTTATCAACCTCCGTCATCCTTTGGATTTTCTGGGACGTTGTACTTCGCAGTGGCCAACGTATACGTGGCGTACGAATACAAAGATGTTCGAGCACGGTGCTGCAACGGCGCTTCTGGGAGCGGGACGTTAACGGCGTACTTCGGTGACGCCCCCGTGCCGCGGGAGCCGGCAAAAGCACCGATCAATATTTTCGCTCGTATAGCTGGGCTTGATTGCTAACAACATGAAACATCCATTAAGCCTATAGCGCGCCACTATTTTTACCCCCAACTCTTTCTCGCCCCCCTCCCACACCCTGTTTCTCCTGCATTAACCTCACCATCAACTTCATCAAGGTAGGAGATGGTAGATGGTTCTGGTAGTCGCCCAAAAGCACCTGCATGCCTATGCCCAATTTCGTGCGATTCTGCTACAGTGAAAGTTGCTTAATTCGATCACGATTCGCGATCAGCGATTTTGACCAAAATAGGCGATGATTGTGAAAAAAACACGCTAAAAATTGATAATTTGCTCTGTTTTAAACATATATTTAAATGTAGGCCTACATGTATAGGCCTATGTATTTACATGTTTGATGTTGCCTGTTTGCTGCAGCAGCCGCTGTTGCACTGTACTAGTAGATGTTTAACCTGCACGTCATCCAAACGTGTCCGTGCTTGTATGAAAACTGCTGTAACTTTTTTCGCGCGTTTGCGTTATGTATACACGTGGTAAATGTGATCGAATTATCCGATGAGACGACCTGACTAAACGACTTTTTTTTCATAAAAGTCAGTATATGCAGGAAGAAAACCGTTCTAATTGTTTTGATCGAATAAAATGGCTGATCGAACCGTGATCGAATTAAACGGTAGGTCTCAGTACGACAAAACGAGAAACAGCTCATTCAAATCATTATAGATGGCGATGGTTAACTATATACTCTGATCAACTTAACTTACTGAAATTCAGTTTCTTAGTTGATTTTAACGGATTACAGGAAGCACTTCAAATGTAGCATAACGGCCGAGGTACACTGTGTTTTAAGATCTTCCCCAATTCGTTGTAGGCCTACATTGCCACCATTTTCCCCAGAAAACTTGAAAAAAAAAAACAGATATCCGCAAAATTGCGGAAGGCGCCCCTGGCGGAGCGGTCTCGAAACACCCGACTCAGAAAAGCAAAGAGAGAATTACGACGCTCCCAACTCGCTCTTCGTGTTTTCCGAAAGGAAGGGTAGTGGGGTGGGGTAAAAAAACCAACTTCGCCCCAGTCAGTCGAGGAGAAACCTTATGGGCCTATGGAAAGATGAGCGTCGCAATTGCCATGGCAACGAGCCTGTTGTTTTTAGGAAAGTGAACGATCCTCAGGTGCTGCTGCACCGCCA
>JAQGBX010006423.1:0-12499 GCA_034698745.1 Megaphyllum sjaelandicum
ATGCAACGAATCGAGTGCGTCATCTATACGCGGGATCGGGTATGCGTCTGGCTTAGTCTGGGAGTTGAGCTTTCTGTAATCTATACAGAACCGATAAGCCCCATCTTTCTTCTTCACTATAACGATAAGACTAGAATACGGACTTTTACTGGGAACAATAATCTGATTCCTCAGCATCTCTAAAACTTTCTTCTTTATAATCTCACGAACTGCTGGGGAAGTCCTTCGCGGAGGCTGATAAATTGGGGGGGCCCCTTGTGTATCGATGTGGTGTGCTGGGAGCTTACTTAGACCAAACTCGGCCACCGAAAGTGCAAACACGGATCGAAATTTTGTCAACAAAGCTAATAGCTCTTCTCGCTGCACATATGTTAGGTCGGGATTTATGTTCAGGGCCGCCACGAATGCGTCTCTATCCGCCTGATCGTGGGATTGTAGTTCCCTATTCTCACTTCCACTAGCCATAACGTCGCAAATTTCTTCCTCCTCCGGGAAGGGAGTCGCAACTGCTAGAACCTGTCCACCCTTCATATGTACACTTGCTGAACTCAAGTTAGCCACCTCAAAGGAGCGTATTCTGGGGCCACCCGTTAAAAAAACTCCATATGCTGGGCGAACATCCATCCCTGTCTTTGAAACCGGCGCTAGGATGGCGCGCTCACCTATCAGCATATCCCGAGCCAAGATACATTTGACCTGGGAAATCGAGCAGAGAGGAAGCAATGTTGGTGAAGTGAGCATCACCGGATACGGCTGCAAAAAGCACGAACTCTTCTTGCTTAGGGGGCATGCGAATTCTACATGTTTTCGCTCTTTCTGTGTCTCCTCCAAAGGGGGGGTTCCACGAACAGGGCCCTGCTAATAGGAAACCTCACCGAGGGGGTATCATCATATACAAACACTCCCTCCCGAGCCTTAACATCCAGGCCGGATTGTTTAGAAAAGTTCCAGCCCAGGAGCATAAAGTCTTCCTGCATATCCAGTGGTTAGGGGACCACCCGAAAAATATGTGTCACATAACGATCAAAGACCCACAGTGTGAGCTCTACGAAGCTCACACATGCCAACCTATGACCTGTAGCACCCCTCTCCTGCCCCAATTTTGGGTTTACCCTCTACTGATTTTCCTGCATTTCTCACCCTCGTGGTGTATCCCTTCTCTAGCTCTAAAAGCGCCCTACGATATTCCATTAGGCCCAAATGGGTCCTAGCCCGCATTCTTTCCTTATAATAATTCAATAGACCCTTAGCAATATTATTCTTAATGGATTTATCCGACATTGACTTATCGTATTTAAAGCACAAAAGTTCCACAGCTAAAATATATTGTCTGATGGATTCGCCGGGGGCTTGTTTCTTTTGCGAAAGCTGTTCCAGAAGGTCCATCTCCATGTCTGGGTGGAAAAAATATTCCCTTAACGCTCCGCTAAATACCTCCCAACTAACTGCTACCAATTTATGCTCTTGAGTGGTTAGCCAATCTCTGGCTAACCCTGTTAATTTTGACCGAAGAGCCAACGCCCACTCTTGCTTAGGGATATGTTCTGTTTGAACCGCTATTTCAAAGGAAGACAGGAAAACGTCCACATCCTGTTGCCCATCGAACCCGGGCAGGGACTCAGACCTAAACCACATAGTTGGGTCTTGCTTAACTTAGGGAACCTGCCCTACCGTGGGATCTAATTTCACTTGAATAGGGGCGGTCCCTGCTCGCTTTTCCCAAACTGCTTGTAATGCTTTCATTCCTGCTCGACGTTCCGTATCTGTCAACCCCGAACCCGGCACTAAGTACCGGTCGAGTATGTCCAGAGCATCCCTTATCTTTAAACAGGAAAGTATGTCCACCCTGTGCAATGGGGGACCCAACATTACTAACACGTGGCCTTGCTCCCAACTCCGCACCTGCCCTGGAGGCTGCATCAGCCTCAGCTGTTGCTTTTGCGGCGCGAGTTTCCATTTTCGATACTTAACTTTACTTGATTCACTTCCTTACTCAACTTACTTTCGGGAAAATCGAACTCGCACCTCCACCATGTGAGGTCTTGGGTAGCCTTCAGAATTTAAGAAGGCGACCCAGACCCGAAAAGAAGCGAGTTCGACACAAATCTAGGTTTCGCAGCCATCGGGTTTATTAGAACGATAAACAAAGCGGGGCGAAACTCAACATAACGATCGCAAATAACAGGCGCAAGCGCAGCGCGGCAATAACGAACCAACAAGGTGAAAGCCAGGCGGCCACTTCGGCCGCCCATAAAGACGCACACGTCACAACCAGAACTTCGAGAGGGGAGTCCGAGAGATGCCCCAGAGCGAGAGCACGCGAGCACCTTAGGTGTGTCCAAGAGGACCTTACGTTATGACTTCCAGGGAGAGAGAGAGCGCCCTCGCTCCTCTCTCACTGCTTCTTATAGCACCTAGCCAACCTTGGCCAGGTGCCCACATTCCAGCCCGGAATGTGACGTCCTTCGCTTTTAACTCCATTCTTACGCAATATCACAAGAATGTGCCGCCTGCTCCCCACGTGACCCCAGGGCATCCTCACAGCCTTGATGCTTTAACAATTAGCTTTTTGACCAAATAAGTGTAAAGGAAAAAGTCAGGGAAATTCAATGCAGTCATGGCGATACAAAATTAATACTTCTACTTCAGGTAGCAAAATTACTAACTATTTTGTCCTCAGGACTCCTCGGTCGCTTCAACATCGGTTGGTGCAGAAAACGTCCTCTTTTGGTGCCAAAAAATGACGTCGAAAAAAGACGTACTTTTTTGGTCCTTTTTTCGTCCTGATTGGCCCTTTACAAAAGGCGTCACAAAAGTACATCTTATGTACGTCCACTATAGAACTGTTTTGGTGCTTCGAAAAACGTCGTGTAATGATGCTTTTTTGGTACTCTTTTAGTCTTCTTTGGCCAAAAAAAGACGTCTTGTTTGGAAGTCCTATTTTGGTCTTCTTAGGACTCAAACAAAATAAAAGTCATACGAGGAGGTCATTTTCTGGTCGTTTTGCGACCAAATTTAATAAATCACAAAACAACTTTGGAACAACTATGAGGACGTCATCCGTTGGTCCTGTCAGGATGAAATAAAAACAAAGTCATACGAGGACGTCATTTTCTGGTCGTCGTATGACTAAATTTAATGAACACATAAACAACATCATACGAGGACGTCATTTTCTGGTCATTGAACGACCAAATTTAGTGAACAGAAAAATAACGTTCTACGAGGACGTCATTCGTTGGTCCTGTGAAAACTAAATAAAAAAGGCCAACGAGGATGTCATTATCTGGCCGTCGTACATCCAAATAAAATTGACGCAAAAACAACGTTCTAAAAGGACGTCAGTCCTTAGTTCTGTTAGGACTGAGTTAAAATAGTCATTAGAGGATGTCATTATCTGGTTCTCGTATGACCGAATTAAATTTACACCAAAACAACGTCCTACGATGATGTCATTTGTTCGGCCTCATTTCTGCATCATTTTTAATTCCGGAAAAAAGGTACATTTCTTTAAGAAAATGACGTCTTTTCAAGTACCAAAAGGACGTCTTTTATTGTGGACAAAGACCAGAAAAGACGTCCATTTTTGTAAGAAAATGACGTCTTTTTTGGTAGCAAAGGATTTTAGGTATCTTAAGTTTACAATCTTTAAAATATGATAGGTATATTTTAGATTTTTTTTAGGTTTCTAATATGTTCTATTTACATTATCATCAAGAAATTGAATAATACCAAAATTATACCTAAATGTTAATTTTATCAGAAGTCCCAAAGTCAGTTTTAAAATCTGTAAATTATGTTAATCTTGTAAGGTATTTTGATGGTTATTTCTTGAGAAAGATGTGTTGTTTAGAGCCTACTTGGATGTAGAGACGTGTTCACTGCACAATAGTATGGGTAACAACTAACTTTTATTCAACGTGCATTATGGGTATTTACAGACAACAAAGCGCCCTCTATATAACAAGCGCTATGGCAATTTAGCTAACAGCACATCTCCCCTTTTAGGATAAAGAAACATCAATGACATTTTTCATTAACAATTGAAATTAAAGCTCTTAACAATTCTCAATAAATCTGTTGGGTCTTTTGATTCTTCTTCCACTCCTCGTCTGGATCGTGTTGAGTGTTTTGGGTGCTTGTATCTGGTCGTCGTCTGCCGCTTGAGCTTGCGTCTGCACACTTCCATCTGGTACTGGCTGGTCTGTCCGCTGGTCTGCCGCCATAGCTGGTAGTTCCTCGTTCTGGCCCTCATCGTTGTCGATTGGAATCTGGAGTTCCTCATCGTCTACCTGTAATGGAATAAGGTGGATGCGGTTTCTCCGCAAAGTTCAGCTACTCTAATTGATAATATACGAGTATCAATACGAGTGAGTTTTTTTTGCTTTTTCTTGAATGGTCCCTGTGTGTCTAAGGTCAGTTATCCACACTGCCTCGCCTGATTGTAGATCCCTGAGTGGTCTTGTTCCAGGACGATGGTCATAGTTACTTTTTTGCTCGCTGATATGCTTGTCTTCTTTCTCCCTCAATATTTCCACGTTAGGGATTGCTGGCTCAAGTAGTGACGACTTTACTGGTACTAATGTGCGAATTCTACTCTCCATGAGGAGTTCTGCGGGTGAGAATATGTTGGCCAGAGGTGTTGGTAGCAGAGGGGCGCATGGGAAGCTGCTTAGGCCTACTGGACAACAAAGGACTTCGGGGTTGTCATGTCTTGCGAAACAAGATTTTAGGATCGTGATTATCTCGGTTTCTTTCTATGAACTAATTAAGTTGCTTGATATCCAGATATCTTGAGTAGTAGTCCATTATCAATAGGTACCATCTTTGGTTCAATTGGAATAAGTCCATGCCAATTTTCTGCCATTGGTGCTTTGGGAATGCTTCTGGCATGAGTGATTCGTGGTGGTTCTTAGATTCCATAATGCACTGTGTACAGTCATTTACGAGGGTCTCGACATCACGTGAAATTCCTGGCCACCAAACTGAAGCTCTTGCTCTCGCTCTGCATTTGTTGATCCCTTAATGTCCTTCATGAATTCTTCTTAAGATAAATTTTCTGAGATCCTTGGGAATGACTATTCTTGATCCCTTCATTAGCAATCCTTCTAATGCACTTTCGTCTTTCACTTGCCAATATTCTCTCACCTCTGACGAGATGTCGTCCTTGTCTGGCCAGCCTTTCAAGCTGTAGTCTCAGAGTTTGTTACAGATCGGATCTTTATTTTGAGCTTCGATGATTTCAGCTAGCTTGTGATCTGTCACAGGCAAGTTTTCTTTGTCCATCTGGACATGGGCCACAATGCATTTTCCAGGTTTTCTTCGATATCTCCATCTTCCTCCGTTGTCCGTAAAGGTCTTCTAGATAAGATGCCGGCTGTTCCCAACTCTTTTCCTAGAATATGTTTGATATCATAGCGGTATTTAGAGAGTCTGAGTCGCATTCTTTGCAGTTTAGGAGTTAATTCATCAAGTTTCTTTATTGTGAATATTGGTACAAGTGGCTTATGATCAGTCTCCAGATGCATTGTTATTACAATGATGAAATCTCTGAATCTCTCACATCCCCATACAAGAGCATAGCCTTCTTTTTCTATTTGTGCCTAATTCCTTTGACATTTGGACAAGGTTTTACATGAATACGCGATAGGTGTGAATTTTCCATCCACCTGGATTTGTTTCAGCACTGCGCCGACTCCATACGAAGATTCATTTGCCGTGATTACAGTTTCCCTGCTTGGTTCAAACAATGCTAGTGATGGTGCAATTGTAAGTATTTCTCGCAAAGTAACTCGTTAAGTGGTCTTGCTTTTGTTGCTAAATTGGGTCAGAAATGTCTCAGATAGTTGATGGATCCTAATAAGCTCTGGAGTTCTGACACATTTTCCGGATTCCCTATTTTCTTGATTGCCAGGATTCTTTTATCATCAACATGGATACCATCGCTATCAATAATGTGTCCTAGGAACTTTATTCGTGACACTTCAAATTCGCACTTATCCTATTAACATGACATCTGCATCTTGTAGTCTCTCTAAAACTTTCCTCAATCGCTTATCATGTTTTGCCATCGAGTTACCATGAATCAAGTGGTCATCGACATTTATTTGAGCACATTCGAGACCCTTCAAGATCTGCATCATCCTTTTTTGGAAGAACTCTGGTGCCGCACTAATTCCAAAGGGCAATCGCCGGTACATGTATCGTCCAAAAGGAGTGATCAACGTTGAGAATCTTTATCTAACTTGCATTGCCACAAGCCATGGTTGGCGTCCAGTTTCGAAAAGTACTTAGCTTTTCCTAGTCGTCCAAGAACATTTTTAGTTGCCGGCATTGGATGTACTTCTCTCATCACGAAGCGATGTAGTCTGACATAGTCTACGCACATTCGTATCGATCTATTGGGCTTCGGTACTAAGACTAAACCTGCACACTAATCTGTGGGCTCTTCTACAAGAACGATAACTCCCATCACAACCATGTTGTTGAGATTTGACTTGATTTCATCGACTAGTGGTTTCGGAACTCGTGATGGTACCGTCAGAGCATGTGGTATTGCATCGGGGCTTAGTCAGGTCTTGTATGGTATTCTTTCTCTTCCTAGGCCATTGAACATCTTTGGAAAGGTTGTCTTTGGGTTAAACGACATCACTTCTGGTTTGGACTTCACTTTGGACGACATATATGTCCGTTAAGCTCGGTTTCCCTTGGTATTCGATGTTCTCTCTGAAGAAACCTAAGGTTGTCATCTCTTTCTTAATCACGCTAAATAGTCGCCTTTCCGGTTGTTTTAATTTAACCACTTCAAACTGCTTATCATATGTGATGTCAGATAGGCAAGTGATGTCAGCTTCAGTGTCCGCCTGTAAATTAACTTTAGAATTGCAGATATTCACCGTTACGCCCCAATGTTCAGACTGTTCGTAAATTGCATTAATTGTTCCGATGAAGGCATCCTGAAATTGAATTGAATCCTCTGTGCAGGCTTCCTCTGTTCCATCGACTTGTTAAATTGCGGCATTCTTACACATCTTTGCATAATGTCCCGATCTCTTGCATCTGTGACAAGTTGATTTAGCAGCAGAACAATCTCTAAATGAATTAAACTCTGTCACACTTTCCACAATATTTGGTCATTTGCCTGGATTTTCTGTGTGGTCAGCATTTTATGTCTTATTTCTCCAGAAGTTTGCCTTTTGAGACTTGTGCGTGGCGACTCTGTCAATGTTACCCTAGGTAGTTGCTTTGATGAGCTTCAAATTCTGAAGTTTTACCTGTTCAGATTGCTTTGTCATCTCGACAGCTTTCTCCAAGTTCAGGTCCTCTGAAAGTTGCAACCTTTCTGCCAGCTTGCGATCCCTGATACCGTTAACTATTTTGTCTCTGATGAATTCATCGTATAGTGATCCAAACTCACAGGGATCTGCCAGCTTGCGATCCCTGATACCGTTGACTATTTTGTCTCTGATGAATTCATCGTATAGTGATCCAAACTCACAATGCTTAGCTGCCAAGTGTAAAGCAGTGATGTATTCGTCAGCTGTTTCACCCTCCTTCTGGTTGCGGTTATAAAACATGGCTCGTTCGTAGATCACGTTTCGTCTGGCGATGAATTTCTTCTCAAACATGGCGATGACTGCATCATAATTGTCCTTCTCTGCATCTGTCAGCTTAATAGAGTCAAATTTCTTGGGCGGTCTCTCCCATATGATATAAAAGAGCTGATACCTGCTTTTTTCCTGGTTTTTCAGCTAGGTCGGTCACCTCCCTGTACTGAACAAGTTCAAAACTTCGAATCTATTTAGGCCAATTTGCAGTGTTGGTGAAGTCAAATTCATCAGGTGGTCCGATACTTTCATTGTTGGCAGCCATGTTGTTGATAGTTGTCTTGAACTTTAGGACTGATGAGAATAATTAAGTTTCGGTTTGTGTTTAGAAAAAATAATATGTTCTCACGTTATCAGAGTTATATAGTTGTCCAATTGTGGTATTGTTGAGTTGTTTTTGCAGCTTCCAGAACAGTCACGTTTTTCCAGTAGGCCTGATGACCATGTGCTTGAATTTTCGGAGGAAAATGTTCAAAAATCCGCAGAATTTCGGCCATTTTTTGTGGTTACAGTAGATAATGAAAATATGCTTTAATGATAATGAAAATTTTCCAATTTGGGTTGATTTCTGCTGCCACCATGTGTTGTTTGGAGCCCACTTGGATGTAGGGACGCGTTCACTGCACAATAGTATGGGTAACAACTAACTTTTATTCAACGTGCATTATGGGTATTTACAGACAACAAAGTGCCCTCTGTATAAAAAGTGCTATGGCACTTTAGCTAACAGCACAAAAGATATGACCAAGAAATGACGTTACTTGTGGCTATGTTTTGGGTGGTTATTTCATGTTCGTAAAATGATGAAGATATATCGTCATTTTTGCCAGTTTTTTAGGGGTCATTTCTTGGGCCAAAAATTACCAAAAATGACGTCATTTTTTGCCAGGTTTTAGTTGGTCATTTGTTTGGCGAACAGCGATAGGATAACCAGCGCATCAATTATTCTGCAGTGATTAATCTTGTAGCTACTACATGTACAATTGCCAGACGTGTTGAGCATGTTGGATCATTTAACTAAAATTTGGCATCTTGCAGAGATTGACCAAAATTCATGAATGCTTGGTCAATGTGTATGTTGCCACTGCACCATCATATGCTGCAGTTAAAATTAGGCAGCGGGATGTAAACGGGGAAGAAAGTCACTGGATGATGACCCTTGCTCAGGACATCTGGTTGAGGCCACCTCTAAGGAAATGTGCAATAAAGTAGAGCAATTTTTTCTAGAAAGTGACGAGTTAAGGCGCACATTGCATGCCATAAATGCTCACTCCAGAACTGAAACAAAAAAGAGTGGATTGTAGTCACGATGTTTAGACCATAGTTCATGAATCCGAAGATGATTTTAATGTTAGATATTAGGGGCGTGTGATGAAACATGGCTCCATCACTATGATTCTGATAGTAAGATAGTCAATAGAATGGAAGCACAGTGCATCAACGCCCACCAAAACGTTCAAGGTGCGGCAATCGGCGGGGAAGGTGATGGTTTAAGTTTTTGGGATAAACATGGTCTTCTGCTCATTAATTATTTGCCACCTAAGATGAGAATTCAAGATAAATTTACTTTAACTTTTTACTAAAATTACGGGAATCGATCGAGGGAAACTTGCTCGGGGTCTCATTATTTGTCAGAACAATTAATGCTTCTATTCACACATCCCATGTGAATGAACATCCTCAAGGAGTGCTGATTTTAACTGGCCCCTCAACCACTTTACTCACCGGACTTTGTCACCTCGGACTTTTTCCTGTTTGGCAGATTGAAAAATTGCTTCGTGGCTGACATTTTGATTTGCTTTAGAAAAGATTACACAAGTGTTTTGAGTTCAAGGGAGATTATATTGAAAAATAAAAACATTTACCTCAAATACACCGATTCAAACTTAGTCTTGGTCTTTCTATTCGCATTTGAAGAATTCGGACAACACCAGTTACAGCTACTGCTATTTTTACATAAATGATTCTCCATATTATTATGAATAAATTCTTCCAACATTATTGGATCTGGAAAATAGGAAATGTAAGTTGCATTTTTATTTCTTGATACTCTTAACAACTTGTATAATAGACTTTTGAAAAGTTAATTTGTGTGCCCCTTGTTAGGGAATTTATAATTGAATTTAAAGTAAGTTTTGACTAACATGTTGAACCCCATCAATATTGGTTGACTTTGTAATTGTAGTAACTTGTAGGAATGTACCGTTTACTAGGTTAAAAAAGTTGGTATAAAAGTGTATAATTTGTAATCGTAATCACAAATTGTAACCTCTCAGAGCACTCCTGATGAAGACCGTAATGTTAAAACGTTAAACATTAAAAAGAAATAAATGTTTTAGTGACAAACTACATTCTCGCATCAACCTTCATTTAACATATCATATCACTTGTGTTTATCCTACCACGTGCTTCATTTGGGTCATGCAACCAAGCGAGGCCGCCAGAGTGAACAACAAAGTGGAAGACATGACTATTCTTCTCTGTCTAGCCATGGATACAATAACAATGGACGTCATCATAGCTCCACAATGCTCTAATCAGTCTTTTAATGTTGCAAACTTGCAATCAAATATAGCTGTTACAGTTAAGCTGCGTAGTTAAGTTTCTTGAATATTCTTATTGTTTTAGTGCTCAGTGACATGTGGATCAGGTGTCCAAAAGCGGCAGGTGATTTGCTTGGGTCAAAATAATGAAATTGTGTATCCAGAACAGTGCCGTACTCCATCTCCGAACTCCACTCAGGAATGCCGCCAGCCCAAATGTGCAGAATGGACATTCATAGACAATTGGTCAACGGTGAGCAGGCCTTGTTATATTATGTGTGGTTTTATTGATTTTACAGAAAATCTTTGCAATCTAACCGTGATTTTTGTAGTGTTCCAAAAGTTGTGGTGGTGGCACGCAATGGCGCCTGGCTGTATGTTTTCGTGACAGATACCAAGTTGATATACAGCTGTGTACATCGACGGAAACAGAACAGGAATCTGCTAAGGATTCTCCGACGTCACCTGTTGAGCAACGTGTGTGTGCTTTGGAACGGTGTCCACAGAGCGTGCACTGGAAGAAACTAGCTTGGGGTCTTGTAAGTCTGATAATAATATTATTGTGTTCAAAGTTTCATGCTGTGTACTAATGTTTAATTAATTTCACCATCCTGTGAGAATTTTGAGGATGTGCAAAAATTCTCTAAGTGGCGGATCTTTCGGATAAGAGTTTAAACCGAGGTCCCGTGTGGATCCCGTTTGATCTCTACACGTTAAAGATCCCTCTTGTGGGGGTGATAGTCCCCCCTCGTAGGCAAAATTCCCAGGTAGGAGACACTGGCACATCCCCTGGCGTTGGTGTTTAGCCCTCGGGTGCAGAAATACACCAACGTTAAAAATCCACAAACCAACCAACCTGCCTACGAGGGTACATGTAATATAACACATACATAGATAATCACATACATCATACAGGGTGCTTTCTAAAGTCCTGTACCAAGGAAAAACCAGCATATCTTTAAAATGGTAAAAGATAGGATGATAATTCCTTCAGCTGACATCAAAGTCGATTAAGGGGTACCTGAAAACCATATTTTCCGTCACCTTGAATGTCACAGAAACATATTTTGCATAATTTTATATTGATAATTTTGAAACTTTGTTGCATAACATGTTTTTAAAAATTTGACAGATTTGTAATCAGAAAATGTGGAAAATTTCATCTTCGGAAAATTTGGAAAATGTTGTAGTCGTAGGAAAACGTGGGAAATTTCGCGATTTTGTCCATCAGAAAACGCTGCAAATTTTTAAATTTTTTCCTTCTGAAAACGTGGAAAATTTTGCAGAAAACCTGTAGAATTTTGACCTAGCAAGGTGGCTTAGAATTTAGCATTCTCGTCTTGCATTCGGTAGACCCAGGTTCGATTCCTAGGTCGGCTATCTTCGATTGTGTTTTTTCATGGTTTCCCACAATTCCTCCAGGCCAATGCTGAGATAGTTCATGCATAAAATCGACCATGACCGCCTTCCCATCTCACCCTCCTCGTTAAAATCCCAAATACTGGAGAATTAATTAAACAGATTTTGGCGTCAATCATGGCCAGACTACTTAGTCTGATTTAAACAGACTAGGTACTGACCGCAGGGTAAAGCATTGAATTAAATTGAATTTTGCAGATTTGTCCTAGGTAAACGTGGAAAATTTCGCAATTTTGTTATTCGGAAAACGTGGCAAATTTTGCAATTTCGTCCCTCAGAAAATGTTGCAAATTTCGTAATTTTGTCCCCGGAAAGCGTGAAAAATTTGGTCATTTTGTCCTCATGAAGCGTTGCAAAGTTTTCAATTTTGTCCTCGGTAAACGTCGAAAAGTTTGCAAATTTGTATTTGTAAAATGGATTTTGAGCTAATCATGTAGAAGCATTATTTTTGAGTTGCAACAATAAAAACGTGCATGTAGTCACATGCACGTTGAATTTACCTGACTTTTTTTTTTAAAATGAGCTATTCTTTCTTGACTTCAGGTTTTCGAGTTCAGGAGGTACCCTGCATCTGTCCATGGACATTCTGCCCAGTAATAATTTTATTAAATGTTATGTTTACCTTTTTGTATTTAATGTGTACACTTTTTAAAGCATTTTAAAATAACTTTACATGGAACACTGGATGAAAAGTAGACTGATTTATCATTGGCAGGTATAAAAAGGTGATATCACATTGACAGTCTACCTTCCCTCCCCCGAACCCTATTTTCATGAATTGTCACAAATTTAGCATACCTGTCACCCTCTAAATGCGTTATTGTGACGAGTAGTCCTGAAATCGGTCTATCTTTTGACCGAGGTTATACAACGAGGTCGAATCCGACGAGGTTCGAAAGGAAGTCAGGGTGAGAAAGAGGACTCCAATCG
>JAQGBX010006424.1:0-12499 GCA_034698745.1 Megaphyllum sjaelandicum
TTTTGCACATCCTCAAAATTCTCACCGACCTCGACCGGGAAGCGAACCCCGCTAGTTAGGATCGAGAGGCAAGCGCGTAACCCCCTCGACCGCCGGCGCCAAATTTAGGTACAGTAAGTATTTGAAAAGAGGTGTTTGTGGGACCAGTTTTGACTATTGGGAATTATGCCTATGATTTCAGCTGGATTTACTAATACATGCACCGATCGTATACTTTCATGTAGATAATGGAATATGAATTGAATCAATTTAATGAAATAATTCATTGGGACCACTTGTATTTCAGAAAACATAAGCAGACATTACAACATATTTCATTTTTCAATATGCTATAATCACTGCCATAATTATTTTCCACTGTTTGTCTAATTATATAGAAAGTTATAAATAAAAAGTTTCTTAAATATGCCCCAACATTTGGAATCGATAGTGAAAACTTGATAGAAAGTGTGAGAATGCAATATAAACTATAATTCAAAATATGGACGATGGCAAAACATAATGCAAGGCGTCGTAAGAAACTGACTAAAAAATTGCAAAAAGAAATAATATAGATCTTAAATGCACAGTTATTATAACTAAGCAGAAAAATGGCTGATGCACTGCACGAATTGCCAAATTAAGAAGCATTTGTATCAATTATTAATGGGATATGGGCATAACGGCCACGGATGGCGCCACAGTGTAACCGATGTTGGACTTGGAGAGCAGTGTGCTTTTCGATGGTGGCATCATGGGCTTATAATTCCGCCATCAGTGCCACCGCAATAATAATTAATCCTTGCTGGTCCCTGTTTGGTCGGAATTCCCCAATCAAGCTTGATTAATGAGAAAAGAAAAATTAAATTAGCTAAATTTTCTTCTCTAAATGCCCTCGCCTATTTCCCAGTCATTTTTTCGCTTATTTTTCCTAACGACGGTTTGCATCTGGCGCGCTCAGATAGATGGCTTCAGTTCCCTTCATCTGGCATTTATCCGGAATTTGCGGTGATTAATTATGCACGACAGGTTAAGTGTTATTAATTTCCAACTTAATTGTTCTCCACCACGAGCTACAGGCAGCGCCCTCTGGGCTAGCACTCGTCTAGGCATTACATAATCTTACACCCTGTTCAGCGCCAATAAATAAATAACGATTAGGCCTATCAATTTCTTGAGCAAATGTAAAGCTTTTCAAGGAAGTGCAGCGACATTTTATCTCCAATTTAATTAAAATTTGAGCGAGCTTGACGATTTCGCACCAAATGAATTTGACCGAAAAATTGGATTTGGGTTACCAATTTTATGCGCTGTTCTACACAGACATGCTTACACTATCTTAATTGATGTTATCGCCAATAGGATGGAGCATCGTGTGGCTATTTTTATCCTACGAAATCTTCTATAATAATATATATAAAATAGAAAACGCGTCCATCTTGTTTAGTTGTCACTGGCTGGGTGGGTTTGTTTGTTTGTTCCTTCGTTGTGGGGCCATTCGAAAACAACGTTTTCTTATAGCGCGTATTGGGGAAGTGCATTTCGAAGACGCTTCTTTCAAATTGCCCCTGTTGACGAAAAACCGTGTTCTATGGGAAATTGACCCTCTGGGTAATCCCCAGGGCCATAAATCTTTTTAATCATTTTCCCCAGGCCACAGTACATGTATGTTGGCCTCAGTAATGAAATAAGTTAAAAACATCAGTCGATCTTGCCTAATCTTAAGTGTTCTAAATAGCGTCACTGCTGTTACAGGAAGCCAGTCATTGGTAATTCTAAAACATTCTTCATAGTTCTGACCGTTTTTATGTATATGTAAGTCTCTGCTTATAGTCCAGGCCCCAAAAACGGATTCTAGAAAAGTGCACAGAAAGGTGTAGTTCGTAGTACCTGCTTAATTTTTATTCCAAAACTAAAAGCAGAAGTGCGCCATTCATGTCGCAACATCCAGCTGAAGCGTGTAGATAGGAGTAAGAAAAAAGTTGTTTGAAATATGCAAATAAGGATGATGAGGCTGATGATAGGTGGTGACACGTGCCTAACCAGACGTTGCAAGAATTCATTGTCTTTGAATTTGTATACAATAGCTTGGCGAAAAAGGTGCATGTCTTTGCAAACGCGCAATAAAAAAACTAAGGTTTTTTATCGAAGAATTTTGCAGGGAGAGCAGATTTTTAAATCAACTGAATCCTTATTTTGCGAGGAAAGAATGAAGACGACTTAACAACAAAACGTCCGTGGAAAATGGATCAAACAGAAAACAGGTTCACGAGATGCAGAACAATTTGCTGGAATAATTAACTTCTGCCCACACGCGACCCCGTATATGATGGAATAAACAATAAATAGCGAGTTGAACAACTTCAAAACGCATAACGAGTGACTGTTATCTCCAAAAATTAATGGATTGTACAATAAGGTAATATCGAGGAGAAATGAAATCATGTTCGCGGAAAGCAAAAAAAAAGGTGACAAGGCGTCACCAATCTCATCACGTGATCACATTTACACTACCCAAATTAATATCGTAATCGTTTGAAATGTCCATAATTCACGTCCCGAATGGATTTTATGTACTTCATCTATTAAGTTCCTTCTCTTCTTATTCACGTCTTATTCATCAATTGTTCCTTTGTTTCAGGGCTGCACTGTTTCAGTAAAGTACATGTACTATTAATAATGAGTAATTCAGTACATGTATCGTTAATAATAAGTAATGCAATATTATTAACATTGAGTAATATATTGTTATAAATAATGAGTAATACACTGTACTAGCTGTATCATCAATAATAAAAGTATATCTTAACAGTATCAGCCAGAGACCGTGAATCTGTGATTTTCAAAGCGCAGAAATCAAAACACTTGCACAGCATTCCCGTGTTCAAGATACCTTAGATTTTTTTATCAGAAAAAATTAGCATCAAATTAACACGAACGAATGTCCAAGTTTGGATTAAAGCATGATGAAATATAAATATGACATTGTTTAATTCTTCTGCGTATGATGTACATAACATGTATGCCAGTATACAGCATCTCTGTAACAAAAAAAAAAATTCCCTGACTTTCCTTATTTCCCCGAATTTAAACTGCATTTTCTCCTAACCATAAATACATGTTTGTATTATAATGCATGCGCAGCGAGGTAACATAACTTATCTAGGAAAACAACGATAATAAATTATATAAGATTTTTTTTAAATTTGCGGTCATTTTATGTATTTTTTCATTATTTTCGGCTCGTCAAATTCCTTCACATTTGCTAACCATTATGTTTCCCAAAATTCTAAGAAACGTACGCGTGAACCTCGGGTCAGACAGCATCTTGGAAACAACAAGTAAGAAATGTCGCTTCGAAAGTTTCAGATTTAAATGGAAATATTCCTGGAATTACTTTTTTTTCATTTCAGTTAAATAAGACGAGTATTTCTAGGCAGTATTCAGTAGCGCAGGTGTTACATTTCTTAATTTGTTATTTTGTTAACCTGAGGTGCTACATAAAACCGTATAATGATATTTTAGAAACTTCAGAATTTTTTGAGAGATTTCTTATAGAGTCTCGCCTAACGAAACGGCTTTAATTCAATTACGACCCAGGTGAACATCAGATAGGTAGACGACAACTGCCATAACACCGCCCATGCATGCATTCTGAATGTGCCATAAGATTTCAATTAAAATTTCTTCCACGAATGGGAAAAAACGTCCAAGCTTTGAAACTCGTTTGAGTTGAACTGCTAGAATGACAAAAGGGTTGAAACACCCACTTAGTCACGTAATCAAACATTTAAAAAAAGGCGTCAAAACGATATATGCTAAAGACACGCATTCCTCGATGTAAATGACATTTGTGAAATTATTCCTCATAATCATCATAAATAAATGGCGAAAGCAGTTTTCGCACGAATACTAAAAGTAAAAAAAAATAATAAAACAAAAAATTAAAATAACTCGGAATAAGAGGCAATGCACCATTCGAAGGTATTAGTTTTAAAATATGAATTTACATATTTCTGGGTATCAGCCAAAAAATGTTGAAACAATCAAACAGAGAGCCCTGGTACTGCCTGCACCCGTTGCAAGTGGGTGACGACAACTTCGAGATTTTATTTGAAATTTCACACCATTCACTTTGTAAACAATAGCCTGTTTTTTGATTTTATTATACGGTTATAACAAAAACCAAAACTTAAAAATAACGCGCGAGGGTAGATAGTTTATCTTTAGGCCTTTAATGATTTTGTAACATGGGGGGAACGTGTGCAAAGGGATGAAGTCATGGATTAAATATTTTTGGGTAGAGAAATTTGAATTGAGTTTTATGCGGTCGTGGTGGCCTACAGGTGAGGCGAATTTATGGCCGTCATAGACAATCACAGATAAGATACTACAATTATTAATAGACTAAACTTCCCGCTAACGCACTTGGACAACATTGCTGCGCCACCACGCGCGAAGAACCGACAACTTGTGAGAATCAGACATATCCTTTAAAAGCTAAGTTTACGTTTTAAATCATTTGGTATAGCCTATAGTACATTGTATATATTATATGTATTAAAATAAGCATCTGATTCTGATGCATTGACTGTGACAAGAAACTTTGGAACTATTCATGGCACAACTTCTTTTAGAACCACGGTTTTACAAAAGTCTTCGTAACTACAAAGTATACGTTACAGGAACGCTAGATTTATTATAAAGTTCCTATGCGAGTAATGAGAGTTTCACGTGCCTTTAATGTGCAGCAAATGAAGGCGATTCACGCTTACAACCACATTAAAATGGTGAGTGAAGGTTAATGACAAATAAATGCCTTACTTCTAACTAATCTCGTATCTATAGGAGAACTTCCAGCAAAAAAATTTGTCAACTACATCAGAAAAAGCCTAATTTAATACATGCATTTTATTGCTCATATCAAATTGGCATTGGCTATCTAATAAATGACAATTTTAAATTTTCAAAGACAATTACCGATTAACTATCATCTCTGATAATTTGTCCGATCATTTCGCACTTATAAATTCTGAAAGATTGCTTTTTAGTACGTGTCTGTTCATATAACATAATAAAAGACGTAGGCACACTATAAGCCTTCCGTTGAGACCCTTTTCAAAACGCAAGAATTCCCTCCAAACCATCATAATATTGAATGATTTATGGTGGATTTGACTCGATCGTTACAGAAATTTAGATTAAGATCGGTTGGAGAAATATATTTATTTCAACAAAAAAACTCCAGTAATGTTACTGCATTTACACAGCCTTTTTTCAACAATGCTCACTTCTCTTTATTTGCAATAAAGAGTTTCTTGTCCGGCCAATACTGTTGAGTGTTAATTGTTTTAGATTTTAAGCCATTTTCCTTTTAAATTTTTTACAAACAGCTTTTGATCAATCTTATGCATGCAACTAAATCGACAGATGATTTTAAGGGTGTGTTTTATTAGGGGATGAGGTACTTTACGCATTCCGTCGTAATACGAGGGATATTTAGTGAGAAATAGAACAATTTCTCTTGGTACATGTAATGATGATACCGATATTATGGTTGCGCGGTGTATCGGTGTCATACAGCATATGCATGTATAATAAAATAATAAAAATGTGTAAAATGATGAACGGCTGATCCTGCAGGGCATTAAGCACGTTGAGTAAAAAACCGAGAGGATTATTTGAGTTCTGGTTAACTTCAAAAAAATCCAATACGACGAAAACATAGTATCACTCTATGAAAGCTCATTTTATAATTTCATCCCAACAATAATAAAAAAGTTGATGATCAGTGTCAGATTCCAAGATCACCTAGCAAATGCTGGCAATTTTTGGCGAATCATAAATTCCAAATAGGATCTTCTTCCTATTAAAAAATGTAATCCGCTTATTTTGACTATCGTCAATTTACAGTTCAAATCAAAATAACTCCACTGTTGGGCTGCAAATGCACCTAATGCATACCCTATTTGATCTTAAACAATATTAAAAAACTTGAAATACCCCGTTAAAGCGTTTAAGTATAACTGAGAACAAATTAATACCATTGTGTACCGTTAAGGGCATACATGTAGTTAGACGACATTTGCAGCACACTTACAATGTACAGTATTATGCTTACATAATCAATATGTCCTCGTTTTAGATATCAATATTAATTAATAATTACCGTAAAAAAGGCAGGATTCTAATTTAGAATCTAATTTGTATGATGGCATTAAATGAATACAGTGACTTTCAATTGATGTCAACCATTTCCTATACACGTGTACATGTGCACGAATTCTGATTATTGCATGCATAATTACATAGTTTCACACATAATCCACTCTAATTATATACAGTTTACTCCAGACTGTAGTAAACATTAGAACCATGATCGAAAAATATGAACGGTATATGGGGTGGGTCTTATTTACGGCTTGGCTGGACATCAGCAGTTATTATCAAGCAACCTTTTCAGTTTTTGTAAAACGACTGAAAAGCTCTCTGTGCTTGCAGCATTTCTAGTAAACCAAACCTTTTTGTCGTCGAGTTCGAAACGTAAAAATTAGTCACCATGGCATCGATCGTGGTATTTAAACCAATCAAACTTAGACATGTAATGTGGTGAAATATGTCGAGTGATATATTGCCACAGACAACAGATGTAGCAGGTACACCACAAAGAAAATGTTACTATTCCCACGCTTTCGCTTCTAGACTTCCTATAAAACGTATAAGCTAAAATGCAGTCAGTGAGAACTATACATTTCATCCGAAAATTCGGCTCGAACTTGCACCACAGCACCATGAGAATGACTTCATGGTTATAGTGAACCTCGTGGGTTCGTCTATAATTAGCCTCTTGCGCGATACTGCTTAGTGGTACTAGGATTTTAATCAGGAAACGTGTAATTTCGGGTATTTTAAGCATATCATCATTGGCCGTATAATATAAAACCGCAAATATATGCGAGGATCTGTCGTTTTTAAGTTGGCTGCCAACAATCATTAAACGATTTCGGGCGAAATTTATGAGACAGGAAATTAGATGATAATGGAAAAATGTCGACACTAAACGCGTTCAGGAACAGCCAGACATGTACACTCGCAGCAACACCCGTTAAAAGATTCTCGACAATTCAAGATTAAACGCGCAGAAAAGCAGGATGTTCTCACAGAATCGGTCTATCTCGGGCACCACTTAAAACCCATTATGTACTCATTGAAAATTTCGTTTAGAAATATTAAATATAGGGCAACCAAACAACATTCACTTAATATATTGTATATTCTTGGCAAATTCCCTCATTGTGTCAGCTTTACGAGCAAGCACCGCCGTATAGTGAAAAGAACGATTTTTGGCATCTAATGGCTCGCTACAATTGGCGAACTTAAAAAAATTACAAAAGCTTGTCAATAGATATTTAATCAACGAGGAAAGATTACAGTAAGACGAAATATCATTCACCTCTAAAGACGTGAAGCATCTGGCTAGTATGGCTACTCTGATGGGGGTGTTTATCCGGACTGAGGTCGAGTCAACTGCGCACGCGCTTTCAGATAAGTGATTTGCATATTAGTACTTCCAAACTGCTCATTTCGCGATTTTCTCAAATGGATTTGTGCACAATTTGGTCACTCAGTGAGCAGTGGTGACCTGGTCCCACTGTTTGAAAAAAAAACTAGTACACTGCGCTATCATCATTTAAGATGATCATCGCTAAATAGATGTGTCGTTAAATGTGTAGATTGGACAAAGTCCTTTCAAAAAACGATGCCATGCAGATTCCATTTCATGTTATCTTTTTTAGACATGGATCTAATCAATGTCATCACAATTCAAATCTCAAAATTATCGCACATAAAATAATTTTCAATTACGTATGCATAGGCAACATGCCTATACATCATGGATGATGTACCTTGCAATCGGTAGACCCAGATTCGATTCCTGGGTCGGTTATCCTCATTGTGGTTTTTCATGAATGATTTCCCACAATCCCCCTGGCGAATGCTGGAGTGGTTCCTGTATTTAATCGGGCATGGCCGTTGTCCTTTCTCATCTCGTAATCCTCCTTATTTAGGTTCTTCCCGAGCCACACATAGTGAAGTATTTAGCTATCATTGCCGGTCCCAAAGCCCGGGTAAATGGCTAGGGTTGGAGAAAGTTATGGTGAACTACCCTGTGAAACCACCGGTAAACTTCATTGCCGTCACTTACAATGGAGGGAGTTGGCGTGTGATGATCTCCGAAGGTGGGATACGACTTAAAACGGAAAATAATAATGAAATAAAATACCACCAACAACTGTATTTTAGAATGCCGAGTATAATAACGATGTCTTTGGGACGTGCCATCGTTAAATATATTTTTTGGCTGCTCAAACGAAATAATAGATATCTGTAAAACGTCCTTCATGCAAATTTGTCTGAAACAGAAGATACGCATTGTGTCAATTTAAAGTTATCTCAAGTATCACAGCTAGCATTTAAAAATTTATTTGATAACGTTAAAAGAAAAATTAATGTTCTGGGCTACATACAGCGTAGACACGAGACTGCTCTTAACCATGCAAAATCCAAATAAAAATAAAGTTTGCCTAAACTCAAATCGCTACAAACTTGCATTAGTTATGTTTAGCAATGACAATCTTAGATATGTTTTATGACCTCCTAGTGTGTTCATTTTAGTTCAAATTCAATTAATGGGGCATTAATTAGCAAATATTATCAGAGGCAACTCGTGTCTCGGTGTCAATGAAAGGCCATTGATGGTACGTACAGCACGCCATGGCATACATGCATAGCAAAGTTCTCGTCATATCATAAAAATGGTTTTAATTGCATTTTATGCTCGAGTACACGACTTTGTAAAAGCAAAACAACTTCAGAGTTTGGCGAAACACGTGTCTTGATTTTTTATGGTTTTTAAAGTCCCTATCATTTATACATACATGTACGTATTCACCGACAAAGAAATTTCTTGCATTTCATGCCATCTACTACTTCTTCATAGTTCATGCTTATACTGTACCATACTTTTAAAAACTTTAAAAATAAATGGCACTATTTGTGATACAAAGCAGAACTTGAGATCGACCACATGCCAAGCACGACTAATGGTGGCATTTACTTCAGAATCTCAGTAGGATATGATTTCTTTTTCTTTTTTTGAAAAAGTTGCCATCTTTCCAAGTTTTTATAAAAGGACATTTTAGACCTTCCTCTTTGTCCTGAGCTTGTACCGGCATTATATGCTTTTGCAAAGTCGCAGATAATGCGCTGGCAACATTTTAGAAAAGTCTTTATTTTAGGTCATTACTCACGGAACTAATTAATTATCCCAGCACACGATCCCCCCTTCCTTCAGAACAATTATAGAATTATTTTTCCAGAATATTTTAAACTATTTTTTGTTGAAAGTCGTGTCATAGTGACAACGGATGCATCGCGTAGATTTTGGCGAGAAAAAGTAATCTTACCAAAAATCGGTCATTCAGTCAACAGTACATGCTCGTATGCATAAGCGAATTCGGGAATTTCCGGTGAAAACGTTACTTTGTAATGGATACTAGAGTGCTAGCTTCGTACCGTCATATGCGTGGGCGTTCAAGAATTTCTGCCTTTTCTCTTCGGATTTCATTACGAAAAGTTTTCAAAAATAAAACAGCGTTTTTATAGCGAATAAACCTTTGAGAAAGAAAATAGAAACAACAAACGCATAAAAAACTTCTGTCTTTTCCCTTACAAAGATTACCGATGTAAAAGCGCGCGTTCCAGTCTGATATACAAAATATTAATGAGTTCAAAAGTGAAAGGTAAACGACCGAAAGTAATTGCTATACTTTAATAACTTGGAAACATGAATCAAAGCCTCGCTAAACTCAAGAATCAACAAAAATGAAGAATGGATGAAGTGTTTAACTATTTCTGACAAAATATCGAAACATGTAAGAAATTGATCGTTGTTCAAAACACAATAGAGTAATTAAATGACCAACATTTCATCGTGACACGCAAGATCCCTACCGTAACAAAAAAGAATGACCTTTAGGTCGGTTTTAACTTGTTCGTGGTCAATAATTCTACAATGATGCAACGGAAACGTAAATGTATAATCTGGTCTCATTTCAAACGCTATTGTTTTTCATTCTTTTAATTATACGCTAGAACCCTATCGTCAATCGATCAGATATTAAAAGAAAAGTGGTGAAAAATGATTCCTAGCGCCATTTGGACTTCATGTTTAATGGATGAGGTGAATCTTGAGAATGAGATAAAGTAAGACGCTTCGTGGGCCAATCAAAAATGCTCAAAACGCTGTTATTAAACAAAATGATTTATTCATGGACAGTGCGTGTGCTCATCACTAATTTTTCTCGTCGCCTCAGTGAGTGTTTGCAACGCAAACATGCCGTCGCATTCTAAGCAGCAATTTGATCCGGTTCAAATCCCATTTTTGAAATATTTATTAGGAATATTGGCGTTTAATAAAGCGAGATAGAAGAAAAAAAACTCATCCCGACCCATATTTTATAATTCCAACAGTTCATATTCAGCGTTTTTAACGCGTCTATTTCGATCAACTTGCAAGTTTTCTTCCGGATTTACCCAGATAATTATTGCGTTATTGAATAAGAGCTGCAAACTTATTGAATACATTTTCAAGTTGATTATCCAAGTTTGTGCGTATGCGGCAAATGACGATAATTTGAAAACGTGTTTTACTAACAAAGAATTGCGTTTGTAGTTGAAATGCGAGGAGTTTCTCGCTGCAATTAACTCAACTTGATCGAACAATTTCAAATTATGTTTGAAACAACAACAAAAAAGAAATAGAATGTTTTGCTTAATTTACTTGATCTGAGAGAAATACACGAAATTCGCTATTTCTTCGAAACGACTGCGTTACGAACAACAATTTCCATACACGACACAATCTGTCATGCCCATAGGTTTATTTTAAGACTTGGTAAATCATTTCTATGACACAATGATAAATTTATGAATCTAGAATAAAGCATAGATTCGAATTGAGCTTTCCTGGATTTTTCCCTAACATTTTGAAATTGAAGATGAGCTGTTCTCAAAATAACGAATCCTATTATGCAAACATAAAAATGCTGTTTCCCATGAATTTCTACGGTTAATATATGACGCCATATATATTGGATAAAAGAGTACACTTATTCTACTGTCATAGGACTATAAACTGACCTAAATACAGTATATTCGCCGATTTTTCTAATGCATTCCATTTAAAACCTAGGTTAGAGTACAGGAAACTGTAAACAAAACCAACAAGCTGATAACTGATCTATAGTGAGTTTTATTTTTATAAAATATGTATTTTCTTAACTTTGGGGTCAAATTAATTTGATACCGAATTAACGACACGTGCATGATTGTTGTTTTACTGCTCGAGGAATTTCTGCAAAGTGCACTAAGATGTCATTCTGGTTGGTGTAAAGGGAAAACAATGGCCAAATTTATGAGCTGGTGGTCAGGGGTTATAATGAGTTACGTCGAAACGTAAATACCAAGAAGTGTTTGGTAAAAATTCGTATTATAAACATCAGATAATTTTACTAGCGTCGTAAAGGAGAGGGAGGATAAAACTTACAAACTAAGATTTTTACACGAACAAATGACATATAGAAGTGCAAAAAATTGCGTCGATTGCAGTTTAAAAAGTACTACAAAAATGAAACTGAGCAGAAAACTACGATATTATGTCTTGAATAATGCCTTTTAAGAATCGTAATTCGATATATTTTAGGAATCGTATTCTACGAACGTGTGAATCCCAGAATTCCCACACTTTTTTAAATAACTGGCCAACTATACATTAGTCATGTGTATTAAAAACTATTTTGCGAAGAAAAAAGTTTGGCAACCAAAAAGATTAGCAAAAATGAACAGCCAGCAACCAGTAAGCCCCAGCCTCTTTGGCCGATGACGCACGATAACAGTTGCCTTCAGTGGAATGGCTGTTGCGAATCATTTTTAAATTATAAAACTTCAGAAGACAAACGAGAAAAAAAACTACAACTGCAGGGGCGCTGCTCGCACCTTCAGCGAAAAAATTGGATACCGGTATACTGTATTACGTCAGTTGCATCTATTTTTAGGTGGGCGTCTACTACGTATATGGTCCCAAATAATACTAATAAATTTGTGATACTCAGAAATCTGTGGAGCCAATCACAGTTTTATACCTATTGTTATTGAAATAATCCTAACATTACAATTTCGGCTATGATTAAAAAAAATGAATTCATTAATTGATGCTGTATTCACAATGAAGCAATTGAAGACAAACAGTCGTTGGCGCCATCAATGTATGTTAATTTCCATACATTATTCAATGAATGCGATTAATTGCGACAAAGTAGAGCTCTCGACCATTTCGCTTTTGACAGCCAAAAAGTAAAAATTAAGTTGACGTATGGGCACGCATTCGTTGGTACTCATAATTTAAAAAATTAAATTACCGACCACTAGAGCCAACTACCGGGCAAACAATTGGTAATGC
>JAQGBX010006425.1:0-12496 GCA_034698745.1 Megaphyllum sjaelandicum
AGCCATCCTGATGATTCTTTTCCACAAAAACCAGCTTTTCAAAAAAGTGAGCCAGAAGAGGCTTTTCATATACTACTATCGCATAGGTGGGTTATAAATTGCAAAAGTTAGTAAACAGGGTATATTCAGTCAAGGAAAACCTGGAAAAGTCGGAGAACTTAAAAGCACAAGGTCCATTCGCCAACTTTCAAATTTTCCCAGTACAAATTTACAAAATTTTCATTTTTCTCGAGCATAAAATCGCAGAATTTAGCCTTTTTCGAGGTCATCCTGAAAAATTTTTCCACGTTTTCTCGAGGATAAATTTGCAAAAATTTCCCCGTCTTCTCGAGTACAAAGCTTTAAAATTTTCAACTGTTTTCTAGAACAGATTTGTAAAATTTTCAACAGTTTCCGAGGAGAAATTTGCAAAATTTCCAACAGATTCTAAGGACAAATTGGCAAAATTCTCAACCTTTTCAGTGTACAAAATGTACGTTTTCCGAGTACAAATTTGCAAAATTTAAAAAAATTTCCGAATACAATTGTTTTTAAGTTTCGGACGTCCGAACCTAATTGACCGGACATAATGGGGACAGGGGGTTTTCAATGGCCCCTAAGAGCATATTATAGGTCCAATAACATTTCCAATATATTAGAATATTGCTAAGTCAAAATGTCTATATTAATTCAGTTTGGTTAGATAAGATTTCGAAAGCAAACGAAACATTAGATTATTTGTAATTATGATCACATATTTTCGTTGTTAATGCAAGCTGATTTTGGTTTCATCATCATTTCAATTATTTTCTGAAAATTTCTCCACGCATGTTTTTATTTAATTGTATTAATACTATTGATCAAAGTAATTTCACTTCCGTGTATATCAATAAAATTCAATTTTAATGCCCTGTGGTAGATGGCGACACATTACCGCGCTGCCTGAACGGCATCATGCAGTCGGACCCGGTACGCCCCTGCCATCTAGCGACAAATAGCACAAACGTTTTAGTGGAGAACGGATGCGAAGCCAGAGAAGCAATTTACTAAATGAAAAGGAAAAAAGACGCAAAAATCCATTCCTCATTCATCATTAAAAATCCAGAGAGAAGAATTTTAAGCGCTTCGAAAATTCAACGTCCTGGTTCATGAATATTAGAGGAGGAGTACTTATTATTAATAACATAATTACAGCCTTCGCATCTTGATGAGGGAACCTGACGGGGAAACGAGGAAACTGCGTCTTGTTTTGACAAGATGATTGCTTCGTCACGCTTCGAGGTCTTGACAAAAAGATGGTTGACAAAAAGTAATTTGCAGCACGTTCATAGATCCTCTGAAGATATGGATTGTTTCACCGTCGAAAAAGCTGGGAAAACTGTGATATAAGATTACACAGACAGTCCCAAGGTACGTACAGCGCATTTCGCCAGTGATGTTTCAAACTAAAGACACAGGCAGACGGATGATATTTGAAACTAGCATTTTGAAAAACGTTGCGAGACTTCCGACATTTCTATCTTGTTTAAAAATAGAAATCAAGGAGACGCAAGAATAAAACTTGACGCGATATAAGACCTGAGAGCATCTTCTGGTCAGCTGAGAAAATTTTTGAAATAATTAATAGGCCTATAGTACTGGTTCAATGAATATATTCCATATCATTCCGAAGTCATTACCGAGTTACTTATTGAGTTTGGAATTCCTCACGTGATCAAATCTCGTTTTTATTCGTGAAATCGTAATTAAATTCCCAAAAATCATTCAAAAATCAGTTGATGGCACCTAGAGAAGCCATTCAGTCCTGTTTTGATGATTGGCAAAAGCGCGTGGAGATCCCAGCGCCATCTCTTGCACATGTTGCGAGTTTTCTTCCAAAAAAAAATGGCGTCGAAGTGGCATTTTTTGAGATTTTGAGTGACACAACTCAAAACGCATCAATTTCTGCTTAAAAGACTGCATTGAATCAAGCAAAATGAGCTCTACATTCAGTGAAAACAACAAATTAAAAAAACAACTTGTGTACCATCACCTAAAATAATTCCATGAATGCAATTTTAAAACTTGCTTTATCTCAAAATTAGCAATTTCGAATTGTGTCATTTCTGAACTTATCTGAAGCGGCGCGGGGGTGCAAACTACTAAACTGGACGCCGTACAGTTCGCGCGAAGAGGCTGAAGAGCCGCCTATTGGTAAACAACCAACTAAAACATTGTAACGCTAAACGAAGAAAGGCACGTAGCACTCATATATAGGCTCAAAAAAGTGCTCTTATTTCAATTTAGCGAAAGCTGCACCATGCGTTCGCGCTATAACGGGCCGTCCATAAATGACGTATCTCAATGTAGGCCATTTTTTTTACCTCCCACTCATCTAGGCATTAAACCTCCAATTGTGCTTTCCTCGTTAATGCCGTTACAAAAAAAAAAAAGGTAAATAAAAGGCTTTAATGTTTATTACTCATCGGGTTTCAGCGTACTTAAAAGCCGATTTTCCCATTTGATAAGAGCTAACAACACAAACGCTACGCTTTCTCTCACGATTTAGCTCCATTAGGGATTTTTTTTTAATAAAATTTTTCTCGTTCAAAGCAATCGATTGTAAAGTAAACAACTACCGGCTCTTAGCATGATTGAACCCGCAGCTGTTGTGACGTTATGCAAACAAATTAGTCTACATGTATGAAATATACCTTAAGCGACTTGCGCACATGTGCCTGGTGACATAAATAGATATTGCGTACAAGATGAATTCGGTCGTTAGCTATACACACTATATAAAAACAGCTAGATTCCGAAATGAATTTGGTCAATTTTAGCACAAAATTCCTTAACTCTTGTCGAAAATAAAATGTATTCAGAGGTGATTATGATTCTTAAATACTGTATCTTTCTTATAATAAAAGATAAAAATAATTTACTTAGGTAAAGTTTATTTTTTAAAAAACTTGAATTATTTTTTCAAATTTTATAGAGTTGAAAATACATGTTATACGGTATTATACAACTATATTTCTATAGCTCGGGAATTTTATTATCCCCATTATATACAGTTTGTTATTTGTAAGAGGAGCAGACTTCATAAAATTCAGCAACGCAAACTCTTGACGATTCAAAACTCCATTCACGCATATACTGTATAAAAGTCGTATGTGCAGTATTTTGATTGCAAATTTGTCGTCGTTATAATAATGACGACAAATTTTTATTCACAAATCGAAGAATATTTTTGATTTTCATTATTTTTCAAATTCAAAGTGAAGAAAAAATTGAGCCTAGAAATATCGCGCTCCATTGCGCGGTATTTCCAGTTACACTTATTTCGAACATAATCAAAAAACAATTTTTTTAAACATAAAATGGGCGGGAAAATGTAATTTCCGTTGATAAACACACAGTACTGACAACGGAAACATTTTTCTGAAATTTTAATATCACAGGGGTTTTACGATCATCAAAAGTGAGTCATGTTTAGCTCGAAAAATCACACAAATTTAAAGTTGGCTGAAAATTTAGTCACTAAACGGAATAAAATACATGTCATGCATAATAATTGAGGAAAAAAGTTTTAAAAAAAAACAAAACCTGTCGAAATGAATTAACGGTCGGAATTATATTTCTCGAGTACATGTACAACAGGAGTATTCTTCCAAGAAATTCCAAGCTAAACAATTTAAAAAAAAAAAAAAATAAGATAAAAAGATGGATTCGTGTGACTAAACGAAAAATTTCATTTTCACGACCTTTCAAACTGGCGCTTTAAAGTTATTCCAGTTGACGAAACCCTTCCAGTGGTATTTCTCCCAGAACGGAAGCTCGTTATTCGGCGTAACTCAGCAGTCGTTAGAACGGAAATCGACCATATGTCACGTTGAGAAGGACAAACAAAAAAAATGTAAACAAATGCGGTCGTCCTACCTGTCAGCACTTTGCGCGTTGAGTTGAGCGCTTATTCGTTTGGTGATGAGTTCGTCCTCTTCCTTGCGGATCAACTTGATGGAGTAAGCGCGCGTGATACGCCGAACCACGGATGGTTCCTCCTGGAGACTTGTTGCACTGTCGCTCGAGGTGGCCATGGCAAACGAAAAGCCGCTCTTCCAGCCCGGCAACAGGATATTTTCTGCCCGTCTTCGGTTGCCTGCGTCCGGACGATCCGGGTTGACTCACGCATCGTGTTCGCCTACGTGTTGCCACCTACAGGGCGCCGACAGAACCCTGCATGGGCTTGGAAAAACAACGTGAAAAGCCCGCTCAACTTTGAATTCCTCAAAAACCTGGTCGATGGACGATCGTTTTCTGTAAAGATTGTAATTTCAAAATCAGAAGTATTTCATTGTAAAGGGGTTCCCCCCAAAAATTTCATTTTCAACTTCCCTGACTTCTCCAGGTTTAAAAAAATCCCTGGCCAATGACAATGTCAAAAATTGACATATTTTGCAAAATCGACACCATGGAAATATTTTGCAAAATTTCCTAAATGACAATTTTGAAATTTAACATTAAAATTTTTGAAAATGTAAAAAAAAAATATTTGCAAGACATTTTTTTAGAAAATTTGACAATTTTGTATTCGGAAGAATGTAGAAAATTTTTGCAAAATTTGTACTCGGAAAACGTGGGAAATCTTGCAATTTTGTTCTAGCGAAACCTGAATAATTTTGAAAATTTGTTCTCTGAAAACGTGAGAAATTTTGAAAGCATTAATTTTGAATCGCCACAACACAATTACGTTGAATTTCCCTGACTATTCAAAATAAATCGGTCTTCCCTGACTTTTCCAGGGTTTCCAGGTCAGGGGTACTCTACATGTAATCAATATAGCGTTGCATATTTTGCAGTCCATTTTATTGCACAATTCACAGTTTATTAATAAGGATAATTGGTCATAAAGCGGGACCTATGCCCTTTAATCAAGGTACGTGCTGTATTTACTGAATGTCCACCATTGAATGTATATATTTGGAATTCAGAGATTTTTTGCAGTTTACCAACCAAAGTATGGAAAAAGGCGAAAATTTCGTTGAATTACTGTATTTTAACTCAACGATCTGGAAGAATGGAACGCAATAAGTGTATTTTGATTAGTAAAACCTAAATGGGGTTGTTCTTTTTTGAGTTTCACTTGTTGCAAAAGCCAACAAAATACGTGGAGGCCGAATAAGGTCAATTATTTTCAGTAGGCTAAATATTTTCGCTTTTCATTTTAGCGAACCGAATTGTTCTAAATGAGAAATAAATTATGCTTGCGAGCATTAACTATTAGATAATAGACAAGAAAACAATGAAAACGCGAAAACGCCATACATGAATAATTTGCGATCATAAAATAAGAAACCATCCTTTCATTTAGTCATATTTCGAAAGGTCGATGCTTCGATTTTTGTTAATCCTAGGCTTTAAACCGACATTCGCGTGGTAACAATGCGAATTACCATTGGTGCATAATTATGCATTTGCATCAATTTAAGTACACTGCAATCATGTAACCATTCACTAGTGGCTACGTCGCCTGCAGCCTCCACACTATTGGTTTGCTTACTTCTGGTATCCAACCAATTTCGGAACAGAATTTCACAAAATCCACTGCCGAATTTTACTAGTTATTGTTGAAAAGCTCGTGTTTCAATCTTAAATGATTGCCTGAAAATCGTCTGCTTAGCAGATGCGTTTGTTGAAAATGATTTGACATGGTCATAGTGTGTACACTGTGATTTTGGGCATGCCATTTGTGGTTTTTTGTTTGCCATTTGTCGTAGTCTGTACGGGGTTTTAGAAAAACACGATTGCTTTAATAACAGATTAATCTGTTTTGCTACTCTAATCCTGCTCGTTAACTCCTTGCGGCGCTGTTATGTCCCAATTAACCAAGTTATAGCAGAAAACGAGCCACTATGATACATTTTTAAGTTGGCGTAATGGTTCGAAGGCCCCTGGAAGTAGCGAGTTTACGTCGCGTTATTCTTTCAATCTTTAACTATTAGGGAAATAAAACCGCAATGAGCGCTTCAATTGCAATTCGCGCCGTTTTAATGACCAGACATTGTGAATCCTCTGCAAAGCTCACCCTGTATATTTACCTACAAACGTGCATTAGGGGACTATAAAAGGCAATAATCTGTTATGCGGAGACCAAATGTTGAGCAAACATAATACCGCGTACCGAAGCTGGTAAATAATCAATCCTACAGGTCATAAAATATCCATGGCGCTGCATGGCAATTCTGGAGACGTAATTCTAAAAAAAGCACGCTTTGCGCTAATTAACTTTACGAAGAGCTCGCGATCTTTGGCATTCCGAAAACAGAACCGTGTCGTACGTGTTGTCGACTCGCGAACGCCAATTAAAAATGCAGGAAAAATTTGGCAATTTAGTAATTTGCATGAGTAATGAGTAGCAAATCCCACTAATTTCTTTGGCCTTCCCCAAAACACGATTACCGGTACCTTTATTCAGAGGGCACTGTACAGTGAAAGCCTGTTAATTCGGTCAATTGTTTTATCCGATCAAAACATACAGAATGGATTTTTTTCCTATGCTGCCCTTTATGGAAAAATTCGCTTACCGGTAATCCGATCATCTCATCGCATATTTCGATCATATTTTCAAAGTGTTACATAACGCAGACGCACGAAACAAGTCTGAGCAGCTTTCGTACAAGCATGGACATGTTTGGACAACGCGCAGGCGTGCATCTAAGAATCCGACGCAATAGCGGCTGTAATCATATGGAATTTCTGCGAAAGTTTAAAAATGAAATTTTTAAAAAAACTTTTTTTAAAAAAAATAAAATTATATACAGTACGTGTACATTTTAAAACAGAGTAAATTATTTCGAGAAGATCAAAGTTTATCGTGATTTTTGACATTTATCGCCTATATTTCGGTCAAAATCGTTGAAACCATCGTAATCGAATTAAGCTACTTTTCGTGGATGCGTGGGAAATAATTCCGGCAAAGACGACGCCATTTTGTTTTTGGACTCGCAAAGTCCGCATCTGGCAAATCGAGCCAAACTGTAATAAAGCAATAACGATACCGTGAATGCAGTAAGTTGCTAATATATATTTTACGACAAAAGAAAATATTTACGATGTATGAAACAAGATTGGCGATTTTATTTCATTGTCAATTTGAACCAGATTTTATTGCTAAGAACCCTGTCGCCTGATGACTCCGTAGATTCGCGTTCAATAAAACTGTTCCAAAAATGTGATCAAACTAACTTGGATGGCTGGCTCAGCCAATCAAAAATGGAGAAATATTCCGTCCTGGTGTAAAACATATATGCCCAAAATGAAGTTCTTCTATTAAAGTTAGTTTGTGCGCTCATTTTTATCCAGATTAATGCTGGGACCACATAAAACTCGTGCTATTGATAACACTAATAAAAATAGGTGAAATAAAGTTAAAGAGACGCTAAAATGGTTGCAAAGAACTACTCGTTTCGAAGCAGATCCTGATGGAACATAGCAAATCCATCCTAAAATCGAAAACCTCGTGAAAATTCTGGGGAAAAAAAAAGCTAAATTGTACGAATAAATCCTTTCTTGTGTGTCAGCTTTTCATGCATTTCCTGCTATAAACGAGTAAGTTATTACGTTTACAAAGGAATACATAAATTCTTTTGTAAACGAAATAACTTTAATAACGTGCTGCATCTTCGCCCACACAAAAAACGTATGTCGAAATGCATTTTGCCGAAATATACATTTTCCATTAGCATACCATACTGTCATGCATGTATGTGGACAAAAGCTTTTGTGTGGGCATGATTGTGTACCTAGCAACTCCATTTGGTAACCATCTATGGGTTCTACTTACCTGTATGTCATATAGGTTGGAAAATTGAAATTTTGAAGTAATAAAGGGATTATGGAAAAAAAAAGTCGATGCGATCGAACAGGTCCCACATATAAGTGCTACTAGGTGGCGCTTGATCGAGATTTCTTTCTAAATAAGCCTATTGATTATGACCATGGATTGTGAAACATGTTTTGGATCGAATTCACCATCTTTTCAATGTAAAATTGGAAGCACGGCATGTTTACAGTGAATTTTGTTGTATAAAATACGCTGCTACAGTACATGTGCAACACAATTCTAAGCATGCATCCCCAACAAGGCTCCATACAAAAATCGTTTCATTTTAACGTAGGCCTACAATTACACTCCCATGTGCAGTTATTATTTTTCCCTGTCATTAAAAGTTGGGTGTGGCAAACGGAAGTGCGTGCTGAGCATGCGCTAATCGACCCACATTGACGGAATAACACCAAACACACAGTGTCAACATCGTGAAAACCTGCTCCAAAATGTGTTTCTATAAATAAATAAGCAGCTTATTCATCCGAGATGCATGGCCAAAATTTCATAAAGTGAGTTTGAAAAGAGGGGCCAATTACTTCACGATGAAATGGCAAAAGTATCAGCTAAGCTGACTAATTATTACATTTGACAGCAATTAATACAGGTAACCAAGCGTGGATACAACACACCGGCAAAGTTAAAACCCAGCGCCTCACTTCCTAGCGACGTTATTTCCGAAATGGTCAAGGTTGAAAAGGAAGCGACAACAACAAAGAGCCTTTCAAAATCATAGCCCCATCTATGATGAATTTTGGGCAACTGCCAGACGCACGGGGTTTTCTACATGGCAAAATCTGTTTTGTTTTTACAAAAGGACTTTAAAAAAGTCTTTTGAACATGATGACGACAACCAGTTATACCTGATCCAGCTAGGTGGCAGCAACAAAACCATTCAAGTATGTAAGAGTATAAACACGACTTAGTCGGATTTGTGGATATTCACATAAAGTTAAGATCTATGTGGAACCAGTGCCACGTACTCCACTCAAATGGTCTTCAAGATTATTTCTTAAGATTTGTACTGCAAATATCATAAATAGCGAAAAAGATATTGCAATTCGTGACCTCGCCAGGGCCACAGCTACTGTATCTGTGTGGCTAAAATGCACTCTACTTAAATGGTTTTCAAGATTTGTTCTTAAGATTTTGTTATGAAAAACATCACAAATCTCTAAAAATTATTAACCTAAGCAATCTGTCTGCGTTGAATTTAGCGCACGCAGTACTTTTTAAGGGTGGAAAACGATGACCTAAAAGATGCCAACCTGCATTTTCAAATTTTCCAACTAATGTTACATGTATTAAACGGATTTTATACTGGCTTGTTTTAATACCTAAATTGATTCGCGAACGGACATTTTAAGCATAAAAAACCTAAGAAACACTTATTTCCGTTTTTGAAGTTGGAATTTTACAAGATTCAAAACTATACAGCGTGAGCCAGGTAATAGCTCCGTAGCCCCTTACTCTCGGCCACCATGCAGTGATTGGTTGCTTTTCTGTAAAGTGCCGTTTGGCGCATTGATGGAAGTAAAAAAATTTGTTATTTTAACTTTAATTTAGGGTGTATTAGCTCATAATTAATAATAATTTAGGGTAAATTGGGGAAAATTGCTCTTTTAACGTTAATTTGTGTTAGATCAACTCATAGTTCATGTTAATTTAGGATAAATCGATAAACGTTGTTAATTTAACGCTGATTTATTGTAGATTATAGCACATATTTCTTGTTAACTTAGGTTAGATAAAGTAAAAAACGTTAGTTGACCCTAAATTACCCTGGACTATCCTAAATTAAAGTTAAAATAACAATTTTTACTTTCATCAGTGCCCCCAAATGGCACATTGCAGAAAAGCAACCAAACACTAAATGGCGGCTGACATCAAGGGGCCCAAGAGCTATTGGGTCGTATTACCTGACTCGCACTGTATAGCAAACAATAAATCGAAATAGTAATGGGTGCGTGCGTTCAGTTATTCACCCAAAAATGATGTATACTCGTGATTTCCCTTAATTCCAAACTATTTCAATAGATATCTGCATTAAGCGCTTTTAGAAACACACTTAAATCGATATGTGTATACAGGGTTATTACAAAAGATTCATCGGGTTTTAAAAAGGAATATTTTGGAAAGCATTACAGATAAAATAGTAAATGACACAAGAAGAGAAAGTGAAAATGTCAAAGTTTTGAATCATCACAAATGTTCAATGTGAGATCCTCTGCTGCTTAGTCGCCATTTTGGATATTGCGTTCGTGTTGCCACCTGGGCGTTCAAAGCAAAGCTTGCAAGTGCGCGTTATAAACTTGGACTTTTTTTCCTTTCTTTTCGTGTGTCAATTAATGTTATCTGCAATACATGTACTTTGTACTGTATATATTTTTCAAACCCGATGATTCTTTTGTAATACCCCTGTATATACCTGTAGTTTAGCCAAATTTAACTTCGAGAGATGTTATCGGATCACTCGAACCTATACCGCACAGTAGGAAAAACATTATCTTGAGCTCTATGACAATGCAACAACACGCAAAGTTTCTAAAACATATAGAAAGCCATAAAGCAAGAATTCTTCCTGAAATCTTTCTTATTATCATTAACACATTTTATAATGTCAAAGGCTTGTCATTATTAATACAGTTTCTCGTACCAGTGCTAATTAGGTAATTTAATTGGAAAATATTTATTATGTCGAGACGCCACCAGGAACAAGCCCTTCAACATTATATAGTGTCATATCCCTATAGAGCTTAAACAAACACGCGATGGCACTCAACCGTGTTTCAAGCCACGAAGTTTCCGCTTGACATATTTACAACTTGATGGCTGATTTGCATTCATTACTATTTACGCCACATCCATGTTGATGATAAAACCGAAAGGACCCAGGGAACCCTTGGCAAAAATAATACGACAGCGAATGAACCGTTAAAGAGCAAAGTGAGCGTAAACAGACCAAAATAACTTCATTTGACATTCGTAACAAAAACATCCGTTAAGGTCCATCTCATCAACTGGGTTCGTAAATGCATCGAAATGCAGATGTATTGATCAACAATTGAGCTAGCTAGTCATTCGCCATGCTGTACATGTGTGGATAATGGAAAAATTAACGAAAATAGGACCAACCTGATCGATCTCAAGTTGTCGAATCGTTAACGTTTCATCGATTTCTGGTTTTAAAGCACTATCTAGTCTGCTGGAGATCGATCTACTGTAGGTCTCCAAGATGTTTGCAAACAATGCAATATACTAGAAATACTGAACAAATTTGGAAAATTTAACCAGCAAAATTTGTGTAGCACTAATTTAACGTTGATCTACTAGTACATGTATAGCTGTGATCAAACGTCATTGTTCCTAAAAACAACTTCTCAAATGCGTTCCTTCCAAAATGGTGAATAACGTAAAATTTGGATCCGAAATGGGACTGCACATCCTGAACGCATGCAAATGAAAGAACAGAACTCATCGGTTAGGGCGTTTCCTGTCCCGATGCCATGACGTCATCGTCATTGGCAAATGACAAATCAAGACCCGATTATGGAATCACACAAATTTCGAATGCAAATTAACGTCCTTGAAGGCCTCTTTTTGCACACAATACAAAAAAAGCGTACACCCACGTTAAAAAACGCCAAAAAATATTGTCCGAAACCGATTTCGTTTACCACTAAAAAACCAGTTTTGGAACCAATACCGCAAAATTAACGTAATAAAATAATTTCACCGCAAGCATCCTAAATCGGGGCTAATTATAACTAATGTCGCAATTTACAAAGAAAATATCCCAATATAGTATTCTATTCTATTCTATTCTAATCAATACCCTACAGTCAGCACATACAGTGCCATGTGGCAGGGGGGGGGTGTTACACAAGCAAATTCGGCCGAGGAGACCGAAATACCGCCCCAACAGCATCAATCAAAGTAGAACCTCTCTTATATGAACTAATTGGGAGCAGAGGTGGTTCATATAATCGAAAGTTCATATAACGAAAAATAGAAAAGTATGAATGTGTTATCATACCAGTCTACTAAAACATCACGGTTCGTCCATGCCCTATTTGGTTTTTGTAAACAAGTGGAATTTTTGCGTTTTTAAATTAATTTTTCCAAGGTTGAGGCCTGCGCGCCAGCCAAAAAACGCACTTTGTGGTGGGCAGGAGCCACGTGCTGATGAGTTCATATAGCAGAGGTTCTACTGTAGTTATCAATTCAATTGAACTCAACTAGGAAGTTCCCTAAAGTCAGCAAACATATGCATAGGGGGAGGGGGGTGTCTCGCCCATTTTCAGGAGAACTGGAGGTTGCTCCTAAAGTACCACAGAATACATAATATAAGTAGGTGCACGCGCGCCGCTTTTTTGGGTGCAAAAATACCGCAGCGCCGCCCTGTTGGTTGCAGTTATATCACTAATATATAGTCACTCCCATAGTGGCTAGCTTAGAGGTTAGCGTTCTCGTCTCACATTTGGTAGACCAAGGTTCGATTCCCGGATCGGCTATCCTCGATTGTGGCTTTTCATGGTTTCCCACAATCCTCCCAGGGCGAATGCCGGGATAGTTCAAATTCAATTCAACTCAGTACCCTACAGTCAGCAATTAAATGCCATATGGTAGGGGGGTCAAGCCCATTTTTAGGAG
>JAQGBX010006426.1:0-12496 GCA_034698745.1 Megaphyllum sjaelandicum
CCTGGGAAATCCAGGGAACTGTTTTCGGTATCATCCTATAGTCGGGTATATCCCAATCACATCCCTAGCTCGATTTCGGATTGGAACACTATCGGGGCATTCCCTCGTTCCAAAGTTTCCGCACGCTAAATGGGCGTAACTACCAACGAAAGTGGGTCGTTTAAAACTTATAAAGATCAGATATTTGGCGTTTCTTTCCAGCATGGTACTCTCCTCGACCGATGATGGTCAGTGATCCTGCAGCTAGACTCCCGTACCCACCCAAAGAGATGATCACCGCCGTCTACCAACCGAACTTCCCACAGCTGCCCACGGGCTACCTGCCCATCAACAGACCCTACACCGGAAGCAGCTCGCAGTGGCCGGCAGACCCGATGTCCTTTGACCACAACTATCGCTTCCCCCATGAACCGATGGCCGCCACTAGGTGCGGGAGCGTCGATGAGGCGGACAGCGATGGAGACATGTAAGTTAACTTTTTCGCATTTTTGCTAACAAAATTGGGCATGTTTTACGAATGATTCATCCGCATGATTTACTGATATTTGAACAGAATGTAACTTTTTCTCTGGAATTTTATAAAAAGATAACCAACGCCGCCTTCGATCTTGGATTCTTGCCAATCTGCACTTACTGTATCTCTGTAGAAAGGCGAGGCTAACGAGTTTATTGGTAGCCTATTATTTAAAATTTTCAAATTCAAGAAATTTAGAAATCTACAATTTAGAAAATTCTAAATAATAGTTATTTAGCTCGCCAGAATTTACACTTAAATCCAGTTAAACCTTAGTGACTGCAATCATTGCAATGTATTACATAACTGCTACTGATGTTTGGCTAACTATGTCGACACATGTATGCACATTGGAAAAGTGGTTTCCTGTTTAAGGCTTTAGAAGCTGACAATCGCTGGGGAAAAAAACCATGAAATCAAACCAAGGCATTTTGAAATATCACGTGACGGCTGCTTACATAACAGAACTTGAAGAAGGAAAATCCGGAAACGCGTATCGTTTCACTAACATTGCTAGGAAACGTATTTCCTGAAGTTGATATTTTCTTAGAAATTCATAGTTGCTTTTCATTAAACAGTCAGATTCTCAACTGGTATTTTCTTTGAGCAAATTTTTCCAAAGTTACAGGATCCAATATTTTAAAGTCCTTTAAATAAACGTGGCAGTTGTGCTTATTCTATATTCGCTCATGTATTTCAAGGATTAATCATTTTCCGACATGCCAAACACATATTACAACAATTACTATAACGTTTCCATGCATTCCTTCAAGATATCTTGTATTTCAAAATTTTGTTGACATTCCAACTGTTGCTATTCTTTTTTTCTGAAAATTAATACATGTACATGTATTACTTTTAGGGCTTTTGAGTTACAATGCATTATTTGCTTCTGAAACTGCAATGTAGTATTAAGGGTGTTTCCTAGTAAGGGGCCATTCAAAAAGGACGTCCTCAAAATTTTCCCAAAATTGGACTCCCCCTACCCCCCGTCCGCATTGTGTCCGGTCAATCAGAAATCCCTCCCATTCGGACGTTCGAAACTTAAACAAATTGTGTTCGAAAAATTTTGAAAGGTTTTCAAATTTGTACTCGGAAAACGTAAATTTTGTACTCTGAAAAGGTTAAGAATTTTTCCAACTTATCCTCAGAATCTGTTGGAAATTTTGGAAATTTATCCTCGGAAACTGTTGAAAATCGTACAAATCTGTGCTTGATAACTGTTGAAAATGTTGAAGATTTGTACTTGGGGAAAACATGGGAAATGTTGCAAATTTGCCCTCGAGAAAACATAAAAAAAATGTATAAAGATGACCTCGGAAAAGGTTGAAAATTGTACGAGTTTATGCTCGAGAAAAATGAAAATTTTCAAATTTGTACTCGGAAAATTTGAAAGTTTGCAAATGGACGCTGTGCTTTTAAGTTCTCTGACTTTTCCAGGACTGGAGGTACCCTGTTTACTGACTTTTACAATTTATAACATATCACCTATGCGATTATGCGCTCAATTTCCCCTTTATTTTGGGAAGTGATTTTATTTGGCATTTTTTTATCATATGGTCGTCCGCGTTGGCCATACCCACCTCTCTCCCCCTGTCCAGTTTTTTGCTAATAGCTACTTCTGTCAAAACATGAAGTTTAGATTTAATAATTGTCAATTACTTTACCATTGCAACTCTAATAGTTTTAGATTATATCAGCTCGAATTTATGATGAGACCACAATATGTTTACTTTCAAGAATAACTTCATGAATGTCATCATTTCGATTTTGAAAATTGAATCTGAAGTGACCGAGCTTTTGGAAAAACCCACAATGCGACTTTTTAAAAATTAACATCTCAATGGAGAAATAAACTGATCGGAATGCACTCTACTATTAATCTAACGATAGGAAGGGAAATTATTCCAATTCCAGAAGCGATATTGTATTTTTCTTTTATGAGAAAAAAAAACTAATTGCTTTTGAGGGTTTTCTAAAGTTGCCTGATTAAATTGCGGATTAAATTTTAACATTTCTAAATTTGAATTTTGTCATTTGCCAGCTTAAGACAACTAAAAAAACTGGTCTAGTCTGGATTCTTCGTTTCAAAACAGCTTTCTAACGAAAATGTTGTCTTAATACGTTTTAAATAAGTTGTTTACATCCGATGATCATTTGTGATAGCCCTACTGGTTTGACGTGGATTGACCAGATTTTTTTTAAAAAAAGTTGCCAGAATTAGAAATACAGTATCCTGTTATTTTCGGGTTGTAATGGGTTAACTAAGGGTCGTTTTTTTCTTCTTTTTTTTTTCTTAAAGTCTCTAACTAAATAATGCCGTAATTGGTTTTAACGTAGAGGTAAAAGTAATTTCAATTCCATTGCTCGATTATACGATAGAGAATTTTTGTCTTATAAATTATCCTGACTAATTTGCTCTGAAAGAAGAAATGTAATTTTGTTTCTTGTAACTATCAGCTTTCTGTAAAATATCGTTTTATAACGGTGACAACTTGTTGTGAATGGCAATTTTTATTTTCGTACATTTAAAGTGCTGCAAACTGCATTAAATTTACGCAACAGCATGCAGTTGCAGTAACTTTTTATACAGTGAACTTACATGCAGATACAGTAGCCTATGTCGTTTTGTCGTATTAAACTTTATCGCATACTCGGACCATGAGGTGGAATATAAAATCTCAATTCTTTGCTGTTATATTTCCAGAGCCCTGCACATCGCGGTTGCGAAACAGGACGAAGCCGTTGTTAGCCGCCTCATCCAGCTGATGAGCTCCTCGCAGATTTCCTTGGACATCTGCAACAAGCTGCAGCAGGTTGGTTTATTTTTCTAGAGCTATCCCAAGTCCTTTTTTGTTCCTTCAAGGATCTCATTATTTTGCTTACGCTTTGCAGACGTCGCTCCATGTTGCAGTGATCACCGGCAATTTGGCCATCATACAACGCCTGCTAATGGCCGGGGCCTGTGCGGCTCTACCTGACCGACAGGGTAACAATGCAATTCATCTCGCGGTCCGCTCCTCGACCCTGGATGCTCTGCGAACCTTGCTGGATTGGCCGTTGGCCTTGAAGGCTGTGCAGAGGTACAATTACAACGGGTTCACGCCGCTGCACTTGGCAGTTTTTAGACGGGACGTGAACATGGTCTCCGTGCTCGTGGCCAAGGGTGCAGACTTCAACTGTTTGGTAAGTTGGGAAGGCTCTTTGTCATTGCTCTGCATTTAGATAAACAAAAGAAGGAATTGTGCACAAGGAAAATTAACTCATTTATTGGCCAGCTGATTGTCTGTGTTTGTTTTTCTCCGATCTATATGTTGACGTCCTCATTTGTAATGTGCTTGATGCACCAGAAAGAAATAATTTAGTTGTACATGACTTTTTTCATCACTGCTTCCATTCCATGTCATACCTGTAGACACACACATGTCACATTGTTGAATGGTATGTGATTTGTTGAAAAATGGGCAGCTAGTCCTTTGATGAACTCTTTTCATAAATTTTTACAAAGATGGCCATTTTCTCTATAAAAATCCGGATCTCGATGACATTATTTTAGAGAAAGTTTTATTTCTTCTAGGATGGAACTAGTGGACGGACGCCTCTTTTTCACGCCGTTCTAAATGGGCAGGACGATATTGTGGCTCGACTGATCAGCCTCGGCGCCAGTGTGAACATTCCAAATTTTGCTGGCATCACCCCATTGGTAGTTGCCACCGACCGGAGGCTTAAGAACATCACCAGCTTGCTAATCTCCAAAGGAGCAACGGTTAGTTCTAGGGACGATGCATGACCCTTTGCCATGCTCTGGAAGAATCAGATCCGACTTTAGTGCTTCTGTCGTCACTAAATAAGCTTGACAGAATGGAAGTTATCAAGCCAAGAAGAGCATAATAGTTTGGGTAGAAGTGCACCGAAAGTGAACTCATGGTCCGGTTAAGTGAACATTACTGAATATGTGCAAGTATTTTAATCTAGTCAATTTATGAACTTTTATAGTACAAGAATCTTGTGTTGAGATTTGTGGCACGATGTGCATTGTTTATTCGTATTTTGATGATTACCTTGCATTTACATGTATCATTGATTAAATTTTTATCTTCGTCGATCACATTCTTGAAAGAAAATTCAAGATTCTTTCACTCCACTTTGACCTTATGAGGGCCACAAAAACTATTCCAAGTTTAATGATATGCTCCTCATGTGTTCAACGAAATCTAAATTCTCTATAGCATCCAATTTTCGATTATTCCGCCATATTTACTTACCTTTTTAATTTAACTTTCATTTCATTCTACCTTGGAAACGGCTAGGTTGCTGACTCATTACCGAATTCTTCTCAAGTCTATTTTTAAGTATGTTCATTCACGGAATAATATTTATCAAACACGTATTTTCAAATATATGTAAAATTAACTAAGAAACGAATTTCATGATTTACAATATGGCAATTGTCTTCAAGTACACCATTTTTTTTCTAAATTATGAAAATAATTTTTGTAAAACACCATAATTTTAAATATGAATTTTCGAATAAATTTTAAAATTTTAAGAAAGTTTTCATTCGAAGCAGTTCATCCACACTCGTCGTATTTAAATAAGCGCCATTAATCTAATTAATTACAGGTACAAATTCTCCAATAATTAGCATTATATTAAGAGTTTTGTAAGTTATCCCATTTTTCAAAATACGGTACATGTATTTTAATTTTGGTAAATAGTGAATTAAAGAAAATATGTTTGTTAATTCTTTTAGGAAATGGAGTTTTTCAACTAAAGATTTTAAGTACAAGTTATTGCATCGTTGTTTTTAAAATTTTCATAAATACCATGACTTATTTTTGAAGAAAAATGGCGGAAATTCGGTTCAGATTTGGCCGATTATAATTTAATTTTTTTCTTGACTCAAATGCTTACTAATGAATAAGACTACTCCGCAACATTTTTTTTTTGAAAAATGTGAAATTTGCATCGACTAAGAAGCAAGAATGATTTACCAATAGACTAAAAACGTTCTAATTGTATGTGGCACTAATAGATTGGGTTTTAATCTTTGTTTCTGCGTTATGAAATATTTGCAGATTTTTTTTATATCTGGGAACTATCATTTTAAAAAGTTTGAAATTCGATTTAAAAAAAAATATGAAGTTCTTTAAAATGAATTGTGGAAGAATGCAAATATCATGCATTTTAACCTGTTGTCAAGGAGAATATTTTTTTAGAAAAAAATTAATTTGTCTAATTTTAATGATTGTCTTTGTAATGCTTGACATTTTAAGGCGATCAGGAAAATTTTAAGGTTTCTGGAAAGCGCCTTATCAGTTAGCAGTGCTTTTTGATCCATTTGAATAATTTACAATTTTGTGATTTTTTTAAACCGCTCAAATTTATTAGTGCATCATGCTGATGACGTCGACGCTTTACTGGAGTTAAATCGATTGTGCTTTTACTGCCACATTAAGACCATTATGTGGAAAACTCATGTAATTTATCGACATCGTGCTTGCGTGTGATCGAACAATTCGCGTAAAATGTTTTTATATACTGTCTTTTCAACAAAACCTTGTTCAGTCCAAAATAAGGTACGAGTTCGGGGCCAAGTTTCGGTTTTATTTGATATTTGCTCCAGAAAACATGACTTTGCGATGCTGTTCTTAGCCATCAACTAAAGTGCATCAGCAGTATTTGCACAGTTGATGATTAACGACTCTCTATTCCCACAATAATCAAGTCCTCGATATTTGGAATTAATGGACGTTGCTGTCACTTTGAAAACGTGGTCAAACTCTGCTATTTGCGAAGTAATATTAGTCTAAACGACTAATATTTGGTTTCACAGCCAGTTTAGTGCGACTGGTCAAGCAGAGCAGATTTTTTGGCAAATATTTTTGTTTTTCATTTTTTCTTTCAAATGTCAGTTATGCGCGCTACCTTGTTATCTGTGTTGTGCTGTATTTTTGCAAATACATGTATCGCCATTGGTCGACCATGGCCAATGGACGTGCCTCTGCCGGGAAAAGTCTCACCAAATTTCGGTAATTTTGTTGCTGACTGCATCCGTTTCTGGGAGCTAAAGTTTCCGAAAATCTTAGTCGGAAGTGGTAAGAAGTAAAATTTTACGAATTCTGCGCTTTTTTTGTGCCATTTTTAACATACATGTATTTTGCTGATTTTTCAGGTGACTTTCAGGTCAAGATGCCAACTGTGCTCTCACAAAATCATATGTTGGTTGGGATTCGAGTGGGATTTTCGGAATTGGATTTCCGCAAAATCATCAAAAGAGATTGCGCACCCACCCAAATCGTTGTTGTCGGAAATCGTACTGTCGTGACAACAGTATTGCGTCTGGTAAAATTTATACTTTCTTTTCGATGTGCTTTTCACCTGTGTACATATAATTGCTTGTAAATGTTGTTCGGTAATACGGGAATTTTCAAAAAAGTTTTCAAAAATATCTTAAAATTCAATATTTTCACAAAAGCCACTTTCAAAACAGTATTAGGTTTGTTGCTTTGAAAAAAAGACCGCGGAGAGTCAATTTTTTTTTAGAATTTTTCAGAGTGAAACTTTAAAGTAATCTCAAATGATGTATTTTTAGTAATTTGCAAGGTGAAATTTGTTCAAAATTGTTCCTGAAAAGTGAGATAATTCTGAAATTAATGGTATATCAAGAGCGGTGATTTTTAATGTAACATTTACCAATTTGTTAGTGTGCTTCGTAGTATTATAATATTTCTATATTTTTTAGAAATAGAAAAAAACTACACAGATAAAAACAGCATACTTTATATAGTAGTAACTTGATAGTCTTGTTACAAATCTAACAAGAAGCAAAATAATCAAAAATAATATTTTTATTGTTAAATTAGCTATGGATTTTTCATAACAGAATTTTGAAAACATTGTCACACAGAATTAATGATAATTTCTAAATTTATATTAGTCTTATAAAGAATATGAAAGAAAATGAACCGATAATTTTACCGATAATAGAAACCGATAATTTTATTTTAATGTGTTTTTATTACAGTACTTGTTCGTAGACAGCATGTGTTTTTAGAACTTTGCAACCAAATTCAAATCACAATGTTTAAACAAATTATTTTTTGGTTTTTAACTCGGGCTATGCTAGTATTAAGTAAGAATATAATTTCCGTTTTAGTAGATATTTGAGACCCATGCGTTGAACCATAAAGGCACTATAATCCTGCTTTGCACCAATTGCGAAAGTCGTTTGGATCTAATCGAAGGTCGTGACTTTCTTGGAAACATGATTTTAGGACACATTGTGGGTAATTTTCCTGTGAGTTCAGCTCTTATAAATATTGAATTCTAAAAAATGATAATTTTTATAAATCTTAAATAATTTTTATTCAGCAAAATTTTAATACTAAATCACACTCTTATACGACTCTTAAAAATAAAAAACGTTTTTCCTAAAAAATTAACTTTCTAAGGAACAATTTATTCCAAGAATAAATTTTTCTTCTTAATATAATCAATTTTTTCTTAAAAACACAGGCACATTTTGAAAATAATAACGATTTCATTCTATGCAAACCAAAATGGGTTAGAACAATTTCTTTCCCTGTGATAAAACGCAACCTACATGTAAACGATAAAGTAAATACATGTAGTACAAACATTAATGTCAATATACAAAAACTTTATTTTATCCATTTGCCCAAAATTAGTTACTAAGTTTGAATTGTATATATTGAATTGTACCGTGACAGTTTGATGTCCAATTACATGGAGTGACCTATGATTATGGAACACGCAGTCTTACCTCTTTCGCCATTGGACGCTGGAGGGCTGCCTCTGGAATACATATTGAGCAAAGCTGGATTAACCGGAAGTTCTGCTTTCAACAGGGTCTTATCAAAGTCTTGACCGTCAAGGTAATTTAAGTTAACATTTTTATTTATTGCTCAATTAAAATCTGTACGCAGTGATGCATGATTGATAAATCATGAATAAAAATAATATTCAAGTTTTATACAACGAAATTTAAGCCAATAATTTTGTTGTTGTTTGAGGACACACTATATGTAAACAACTAAAAATTTAACCGTTACCTTTGGTATATTTTTATCGTTCGGTAGACCTTACCGTATCTTGAATCTTACGATGATCCAACTGGAATGTCTGCTCCCAACGATTTCGCTGGTGCAGTGTTGCAGCTGATGAGCGAAATGCTAAATTTCAGGCAAGCATTAATCATTTACATCAATTTTCATCAAATACGTTTCCATAAAAGATGCTTATTTATTAAGTTAAAATTGTATCGCTTTTAAGGTTTGAGGTGAACAATAGGCCTACTTCAGTTGTTAGCTATGGGGAATTGGGCCCAAACGGGACATTCTCTGGAGTGATTGGGTATTTTTTGGAACAGGTAGAGAAATTTCATAAATTATTAATACTATCAAATAGAATTAAAGTGTTTACTTTAGAACAAAAAAACGTAAGCTTTCTAATTTTTGGGTATATATTCTTATTCAGTTAATATTGGAAATGTTAACAATAAATTGTAAATTTGTATATGTCATGTTGAGACAAGCTGACCATTTATGGGAAACTTTTTTTAATGAAAAAAAAACATTCTTTGGAAATTTAATGAAATTAAGAAATATTGCTGTTTCTAGAAATTTGACTTGGCTCTTGGAGTTTTTTCCCGCACACCAGACCGACAAAAGGTGGTAGATTTCACCACGCCATTCGCCAATGGAAAAATGTCTTTCGCCGTCAAGTTTCCTTCCAAAATGAACGGAAAAGCCTGGACCATTGCCATTCGTTCATTTGATTTGAAAGTTTGGAGTTTTACTTTATTTTTTTGTCTTTTGACTGCCATCGCCATTGCAGTTTCTTCGTTTTGGGGATTTCCCAAATGTGGCCCAGTTATAGACTGGACAGCGACATACATGTCTACTTGGCTTTTGCAAGGTTGGTCAGTGGATAATTTGAACAAAAAGTTTATGAAAGTATAATTTGTCAAAACAATCAGTTTCCCGTAACTTATTTAAAAACAAGGCCAATTAAATAATTAAGTTAAATCAAACGTGTTCTAAAATTAGGGACATTTATTTTGAACCTATAGATCAAACGTGTCCTAAAATTAGTGACATTTATTTTGAAAATAGGTAACGAAGAAAGGCCTAATGCAAATTCTGTGAAAATCATGGTTTTCACGACTTGTGCACTAAGCTGGACATTATCCTGCTTTTACAATGGAGTTTTGATTTCTAACCTGACCTTGGACACTTCAACTGTCATCTCAACCCTTGCGGAACTTACAGATTCCAAATTTGGTATCATGGTTGCAAATGGATCCAGTTCGTCCGAAATGTTGAAGGTTCGCACAAAATCTATGATATTTCCTAAAATTTTTGAATAATAATATGCGACTTTTTTTTCTGGAAGAATGGGACTGTTTTAACATGTTTATATAAATTTAAACTATACGGTATAAGAATAAAATTTTTCGTGGAATCCCATGGGAAATACTGGGAATCTGAGCCTGGGGCCCTGGGAGAAGTAAATGCTGAACAAATTACTAAGTATACAACAAATTATAACGGGAGTTTTGAATAACGATGATAATTTAAAAAGAAAAAAGAAAATGTGAAAGAAAATTTGCGTTGAGATTGCAATATAATTAAAAGAAGAAGAAAAAAACCCTAATAAACACGCAAATTTAGACAAACTTTGGGATATTGTACAGCTTGAAAAGAAATTAAGAGATTGTTTATACTTTATATAAAATCACGCTAATTTGAAAAACCTATAAAAATTGTAATAAGCTCAAAAATGCGATTTTCGTATTTTAGCAAAACGGCATTTTTTACGTTTTCAATTTTTTTTTTGGAGAAATTTTGTAAAGAAATACGATCATGGACAAAAACAAGTGTTTTATTCTCTGTTTAATCGGTTTCTATATTTGTCATCTGAGAAATGCGCTTTGGAGAAAATAAGCAAGCTAAAATTAGTAAGGTGTATTTAAACCTGGGTTTCCACTTAAATTTCGTATACTGTGGTAAAACCTTCAACAGTGCATTAGCGTCTCATGATGAGTGCAGGACACGTTTTAAAGGTGGCGTCCCACTGGCCAGCATGGCGAGCAAGGCTACGCTGAAGTCGAAGCTGCGCTCACCCTAGCTCACCCACGCTTGCTGCGCTACCTGACGAGCTTGATGCACGTGGAGTAGAGAACGCCACGGCGCTCCATTTTTTTTAGTAAAAAATTAGCGGGGAAAACTCAATTGCCTGTTGTTTTCGCATTTCTTGATGACATTTTCGAAAATGTCGGGATCGAAACAGCAGCTGAAAAACTCCATTTTCAGCGGCAATGGCAACTAGGGCGAAATTAGAGGAAATTTTATCCGAGGGATCTACAAACTGTCCACTATAGCGGACATCTGAATCAAAAATAATGAAACAAATTGAACAATATTGTAGTTGAACAACATTACTACAGTGTACGTGCTTTCTGTGCAGGCTATAGAAAAGCCACCAGTACATGTGTAAAAACATTAATTTGCTTGAAGATGGCTCTCTTAATCAGTGTACTAGTATACAGTACCAGTACAATGTACTGTAGTTAATAAAAAGCTGCTTGATTGCAAAAGCAGGTCAGTAGAAATGAATGATGAGGTGAAAAGCAATTGAGCCGTAGAGTGAATAATCTAATCCTTCGTGAATTTATGAAATCTTTTATTCTGCCTTATTAGCGTGTCTTCAATTTTAAAAAATGATGGACCAATCTACATTAGTAATTGAAAAGCAGTGTTTTATTAGCGGGAATCAGTCAAACTATAAATTATGCGAAGATATTTGAATACGGCAAATTGTGTATTCAATTCTTGACCATTCAGATGGAAAAATTAGATACATTATGGAGCACTCGGAAATCTTCAACTTCGTTTCAAAGACCCTGATCGAACGTGAATAACAATCTGAAACAGATGAGGGATTTATGACAGCAATTCTGAATGATATACAGTACAAATATGGAACACAAATTTCAATTATCATCATTCAAGGTCTATAATTACGATAGTTTTAGCAGTAATTTAAATGGAAAAACTAGGACGTGGGGCTTGTTAATTAAATAAAAAGCGTGCAACACTGCATTGCCTGCGTCTGATGGAGATCAAATGGAGATCACATTATTTGCTGATAATGTATAAATAGCTAAAACATGTTCAGGGTTAGTTTTTAATCATTTCCAACATTCTTTCAACATTCAGGCAAGTCACAGTATGATTCAAGCTGTCGGCAAATGTACGAGTGTATTGTGTATTTCCTTTTGGCATTTGGCTATCGTTTCTAGTTCCCTGGGGACCCGAAATTCGAGGATTTTGTTCGAATGAATGAAATTTCGCCCGCCCCATTTAGGTCACCCCGGTGACCTCTGCTGGATTAAACGAGCAGCGCATGCGGTTAGTTGAAGCCTTCGAATAAAGAAAAGTTTTGCGATAATATTTTGGAAACTACAGACCTGGCATTTTCGTGAAAAAAGCCTCAAATCACCTCGTTCAATCGTATGACATCTGTTGGTAGTAGGGTTTGTAGGCCTACTCCAACATGTGGCCGCATTTTTGCACTGCAAAATCTACAAAAAAATTACTTACCAGGATGTTTAACATTTTCGGAAATTGCTTTCCATGCATTATCCTTGTGTCCTTTATCTCTATATTCACGTAGATTTGCATCATATATACACGGACGAGCTTTAATTTGATTTAGGTTGCTCCAGATCGAGAGCTTCGTTGGTCGCCATTTTATAAGTTGGTCGGCACTGCGCATGTGCCAACTCAACTTTATTAGCATGAGGAGCGTAGAGTTCAACTATGTTGAACTCTCAGCGTGGGCCAGCTTGGGGCGCAGCGAAGGGGAGCATGACAAGCGTGGCCGGAAGTGTTGACACTTCCCACCAAACTTGATGACCATCACGAGCGTGAAGCTCTTGGTGGGACGCCAGCTTAA
>JAQGBX010006427.1:0-12496 GCA_034698745.1 Megaphyllum sjaelandicum
CCTAAATGTTTATGCTCAATGTTTATGTTTGTGTTAATTACCCTTAGAAATACGTTGCAATTTAAACATATCTTGGGTAATTTAAGGAGTGACTACAATTAAAAATCTTTGAACGATATTTGATCATTACACTTTTAAACAGTGGCAACCGGTCACTGAACGATCTAATTTATGAGTGAATTTGAAATTGGCTCATTAATAAAAGTAATATCCTCGAGAAGACGGCAGTCTTCATAAAATATAGACTGAATTATTATGAGGAAAATTAGAAAGAAAAATGATTAGATTTATTCTCAGTGGATCTTTACTTCTTCATAACAGTACGTTTTTTTTTTGCGAGAGAGATAAAAAACAAGATAGACTAGCGTAAAAAATACGCGCAATATTGTAATTTTCTAATTTTCTTATCCATTAGCTATTAAGAACGGCAATATATTTCACCGGCAATTTATCAATCGAGCTTAGTACGTTACTATGGGCAACACCTTAAGTTGGAAGCATTGTATACAGCATCAATTATCTTCATCACCTCCATCATGAAATGTGTTATGGGCTTTTAGAACAATATTGTAGGAAGAAATCCAGATGGGGTCTATCCTGCTCTAAAGGAAGCAAGGAAATAGGTGATAGCTTCGTAAAAATTAAATTGCAGATCGAACTTCCAGCGTAAATTTGAGAAAAAAATCGCAAATGGACGTTTGATGCAAAAAATAAACATCCCTCTTTTTCTTAATTTAAGTATTTCATGTGCTTTCGCAAGTACTAACTGCTCACCTTTATATATGGGATGTTCCTTTTGTTAATATAGTTTTAATACTTTTAGGCATAACATTAAATATTACAGTAGAACCACCTGAATAACTTTCTGTAGAGGGATTTCTGATAGTACGAACTCGTGCGAATTCCTAAATCTGATGTTAAATTTTGTTTCGGCTAAAACGTGAATTTTAGAGTTTCCTATATTATTCGCGCAATTTTACGTTAAAACGAACTTCAGACTGTATGAAAGCAAATTACGTTATATAACAAGGGATTTATTGATAAAAGTTGCAGCATTTTCCTATTCATATGCTTACAAGCTAACATTTCATTCAAGCTTCGATGAAACTTTAGTTCGTTTGTTGAAGTCATGTTTTGTCTGACTTCTGATAATACTAACAAGTTTTGACGCCCCTTGAGATTCGTCTTAGCGAGGCTATATACTGCAATATTATCATAAAGTTATAAGAGAAATAAATATTAATTGGGAATTAAAATTGCTAGTTATCCTTTTAGGGTTTTCCCTCGCAAAGTTCTCCTTTCTTAAAAAAACATTTACCGAACTTTCTACCAAAATGGATTAAAATGTGGTTAGACGTCGAGTTTTTTCTTCAGCATTATTTGTAGTGATTCTCGTTGCAGTTCGTGGCCTTCAGCATCGAATCGAATAATTTCTTTCAGATTCCATTATATTGTAATGAATGAAAATCTTGAAATGGCATCAGATTGTGTTTTTGGACGTCTCTAGAGAGACACGATCATTTGGGATGAACGTCGAAAATCGTGTGCCTAATTGCTACCTTAATGGCACTTGCTCACTTTAACAGTTTTGGGTTTATTACGAGAACCGCTATTAATCTGCTGCTAACAGGAAGCTCAGTCACAAGGGGTTAACGATGAGGGTATTGAAAAGAGTACAATATGTCTTAAGAGTAGACCACGGGCAAATTAGTCTATACAAATTAAGGCTTATCAAATGCGAGCACGCTATCAGTTCACAATCTGCATAGGCCGTAAACTTTGCTCGAAGAACAGTCATCACTTTCGGAGTAATCCTTTCGAGGCATGATATCAAAACAATGGTGGCAGTGAGGTCATAGTGGGCTTCATTAATGGAGGAGCCTCAGGGTGCGGAAGATGATGAGAACTGATTGGATGCCACTTGACCTTTATATCTATCCGCTTTTTAACATGAGTGTACAGGGTGAATTTCAGGTAACGTTGATCCGGGCTGCTATTCATTTCACTTCAAACTTTGAATTTTGATAAAAACCGCGATTTTTACCATGTTTTAAATTAGAAAATTTTAACATGCTAAGTACCGGTAGCAGAAGTGGCAAAAAGCTGTACAAAATATAAATTTGAAAACTTGGAATGTCCCAATGAGGTAAGCAATCACTTACAACACTCGAGCCATGCGTGATTGCCCACCTTTTGGTGGTTGTTACTGATTTGCATAGCTGCTATAGGTAACTCGCTCAGTTTTGCTTTCAGCACAATTATTTGTAATTTAATCATCTGCGCTAGACTTTCATTTTATCATGTTCTAAGTTATACATTTTATCATGCTAAATAGCAAAAGTGGCGAAAAACTATAAAAAAATTGAAAACTTAAAACTCCCTAAGAGGTTGGCAATCACATCAATTAAGTCATGCGTGATTGTCTACCTTTAATTAAGTTCAAGTTAGCGGTTTTCGTGTTTGATTTTTATGCAAAGATTTATCTAAACGTTAGTTTTTCGAAAGTATCGACGCATTTACTTTCCGTAACTCCAATAATTTCTGTTTGCATTTAGTTGTAAAAGTGACGTGCCTGCAAATGTAACTTTTTGAGTTTTCCAGTGTCGCAGATTTCTGGGTTTGTCTCGCCTACCATTACCTCATTAATTTCTCGGAGAAGATGTTATTCACCCCGCTGCAGTATCTCGAAATTATTTGCATATTTCTTTAGAAGTAGTGAATAATGGAAGCACAATTCATTACCTTCCACGTTATCTTCAGCGCCTTTGAACTGGTGACTTTCACTTGCAAGGCGATGGGTGGGCCACCAGGAGCTAATGGGATAATTTTTCAGAGGAAGGGAAATGGGTTGAGAAAAGAAAGATGACCATTAGGCTTTTTGGAGAGTAGAAATAAAAGCTTTTCTGAGCTAAAAGTGCCATTAAATTCCAGGGCTGTCTTTTGCCTCGCTGGCGTAATTAGCCCTTCTAAAATGCGGAAATGAAACTCATTTGCAAACCGAAGAATGCGAGTGGCACAATTACGCGCCAAGAGTGTTTTGAGAGATTTTCCGAGCATTGCTTCCAACAAAAGCACGCAGATTCAGACGAGAGTTAGCGGGGCTGAAAAAAAAAATCATTAATTTCCATATTAAAATCCCAGCGCCGAGTGCTGAACTATTTTTATTGTTGTTTGCTCCACGAAGAAGTTTCATCGGAGTTTTATAATTAAATCAGAGTGGTATCAGCATTTTTTGAAACGAAGGAACAAAAGCGAACGAGGGGAAATAATAAAAACCTCTTTTATATTTTCCGAGTGAGATTATTGCATTTTTCTGACACAGAGTCAAAAACTCTCGGTGAAAAGAATAGGTTTAAAAGTGCTTCTTATTGATTTTTCATTCGGCAACGTTGTCCTTACGTGCCAATTTTCAAAAAAAAGATAGAGGTGCTGAGCTAGGATGGGAGACCGATCTTTTTCAATTACTGAACAATACTCGCAATAAGACTACCCTCCGCTGCGTAAAGTAGTTATCTGTTTTATTCGGAGATGATATTTAAGCAACTTTTGAATAAAACACTAGCTCCACTCGTGATCCAATAAATGCGCCCGTTGCGAGGCACGTATTAAGAGTATTTGAGGGGGTCGGAAAAATATCAAGTATTTAAGAAACAGAGGAGGCGTTGATCGTAAAAGGCAAACTGGGAAGTCAAACAACGCCTGAGTTGCCCATTTAATCCACAACTTAGACACTTTTTCCCCAACAATTCATTCGACAAGTGCGCACAAACACATTTCAAGATTTATTAGTCTTCGCAACTTTCTGAGGAAATAATCCATGCATCTCATGAATGGATCGAGGGGTATATCCTTCGCCAGCATGTGAACAACACTCCGTGGATATTTTTCATCATTTTGATTTATAATAAATCGGCAATATGTAAGCTTAACTAGGAAGTCCTTCCACCTCGCTTTACAGCACCTTGCTAAAAACGCGTGTTTTCGGCGCTTGCCTCGCTCAAACAGTGGTTACTTACACAGCACCTGATTCTTAGCCAAATAGAGCAAGCATATGTTGTCTTATGGTTAATGACCATTCATTAATGACCATTCATTATGTCCATCAACAAAGGAAGAAATTGTGTTCAACTTTTTTTTCTTGATTTGTTACATATGTATCTTTGATATTCAATTTTCTCTACAATTTGAAAATTTTGCCAAAAATTAAGATTTTACCATGTTTTAAGATAGAAACTTTGAAAAATGTACACAAAAATTTGAAAATTTTAAAAAAACCCATTAAGTGGTAGGCAATCACTTAAAGCACAATGGCCATGCATGATTGCCTGCCTTCAAGGGGTTATTACTGATTTTTGTAGCTGCCATCTAGCTCGGTCAGTTTTGATTACAGCACATTTATTTGTTCTTTATTCACATAATTTGTTTTTAAAAAACTACACCATGTTTTCAATAAATGATATTATAAACATACTGTATTTAAAGGCTTTTTTATGCATTTGCAAGTGAATAAAACACGTGTTTCGTGAAGCCCAGTACTCAAGTCAAAACCGCCGTATTAGCGAGGTGCTGTAGTTATCCATGTAAAAACTGTTGATTTACTTATACTTATATATAGTCAACATGAATATTTTATTGCTTATGGTTATGGACAACGTTAAGATGAAAACAGTTTGCGATAGATTTGTCAGACGTACACAATCCATTCGTTGGTAACGATATTTGCTATGAATACGTAAAATATGGTTTAGTTATTCGAAAATTCAGGTAAAATAACGTTCGTGCAAGAATCAACGTTATTTGTGAAATTTATGTGAAGGAACATTATTTAACACATATAAATTTGAGACCTTTCATGGATGTTGACTACGTCGATATACAGTAAATATTAACACTTATTGAAACTATTACAATATAATGATGTTATAATCAAATGTTCATTATACCGAAGTATGAATAACCATTAGAAAAGTCCATTATTTAGTTGTCGATGGAGCAAATAATGATGTATTCGTAATATTCGGTAGAAGTAAGAAGAAGTGTTTTGTGTTTGTCTTTATATCTCACTCCCTGCCCATCCCCGTCTTCCATGCTCGTAGTTTGGCAATTAGTTTGATTGATACAAAATTAAGCTTACCTTCTTCAGCTAAAGTGACTTGCAGACTGTTGCTGGGCCCGCTTTCTCCGACTTCATTTTCAGCAATTACCAAAAAATTATACGTGATTCCAGCAGACAGATCAATAATTTTGGCGGAATTTTCTTTTCCCGGCGTTTGCACTTCGCGAACATCGTTATCCCAAGTACCTAAAAAGGTAATAAATGGCGGTGTAACTCGCGCGATTTTAAATTGAATTATATTTTAATTTCAACTAATTTTACCTGAAGCTTCTTTGTATTGTATCCTATAATGAGAAATGGGACTGTTTCCATCGTGGGACGGTTTCCATGACAACACTACAAATCGACTGCCTTGGTCTGATAGTTTTAAGTCTGTCGGTGGCAACGGAGACTCTGAAAATGGATTATTGAAAAATGTATCTCGAACTCGCGATTATTCTATTGACAGCCTTAATCAAAATAAACTTTGTTTTCGAGTTAACGAAATTTTTGACGTTCATGACAACAGATGTGGTCCCCTTTTTTATTGCTATACTCGAGCTGCCCAGTAATAGAGGGGAAATACAAAAGTAACCAATGAATCTCGAGTATTGAAATAGTAAAGATAATATGAAAGAAAATCAAAGAAAAGTAAAGTACAAGAAGGATACTGAATGAATGAATAAATAAAAATGATACACGGTTGAATCTGCATAGCCATTATTTAATAAGTTTTATAATTTGAAATAATTACAATATCTGTAGCCTATGTTGCGTCATGTAAAATGCTGTATTCTCGAATTGAAATAATTATGCCCATTGTCTTAACTTTGCTGAAACTTAATTTTTCAGTTTTGGAAACCAATTTTCAGTTCGCATCGTATTCAGTGATTTATAGTTATTGTCGTTTACAATTTACATTCTCATTGTTAGGTAGAGTCGGCCCCAAATTTGATGACTAGACCTACAGTAGGTACCTGACATCTATCTTATGCCATTATCAACCATGTATACAGCCGAAACCAAGGATGCTTTGGTGACAAATATCAACCGTGTTGTCGGTTTTGTAATAGACAGTCATCGCCACTCTTCTGCTTAACCCTCTACATTTACCCGGGTTTGGGAACGGCAACAATAGCGAAATACTTTACTGTACATGGCTGGGGAAAAACCTAATCTAAACGAGGAGGTATAAGGTCATTAATATTGGAACTACATCCCAGCATTCACCCGAGGAATTGTAGGAAATCGTGAAAACCATAATCAGGCTAGCCGATCCGGAAATCGATCCACCCTCTACCGAATCCTAGGCGAGAGTGCTTCCACTCAACAAACTTTTCAACTTTTCTCGGTTGACTATACAGTGTATGCAGTAAAAGCCATGTTAATTCGATTACACTATTATTACTATTCGATCATATTTTCCACATTTCTGTATTCGCGGCTGTACTCGCATGAATTTCACCCCAAATTGTAGAAAACGACATTTACGGTAAGCCATTGCAGCAAACAGGAAACATCGAACACTATACTAGCTGACAACTTTTATTTTATAAAAGTTGAAAGTAGTGTTCGTTAGCGACGAAGTATAGGCCTAATGTACGAATGAGTTACGAATCATGATCGCAGCGCCCCCGTACCACTTCAGCAAAGGGGTTTCATGGTAAAACTTTTGGCCGTTACTAAGGGGACATATAGATCAAATTATTTTTGGAAAGGTCCGTTTTAGCATGTTTTTTGACGTTCACCGTTTAACGTGATCGAATTAAGCGGCTTTGACTGTTGGTGGAGAACTGTACGCGTAACTTTGGTACGGTAGTGTATCTTTAACGATTCTTGGTTCTTCTTTTCTTATTCTTACTTCTTGTGAACGCACAAAAGGTTTCTTGCGTCGACGCTCGATAGTAAAAATGCGGGTTGTTCAGGCTTCTCGATAATGAGGAAACGCAATAAAATGACGTTATGTTTCTATTTATAGTCGATGGCGAGGTACGGGGGAAATTACGCAATCTCTTTCGCCGAATACGGAATGCGAATTTCGCTAGTTAATGGTAATTAAGTTTAATCAGGGTGCAGATGGCCCGCTTCAGATTTTGCAATTAGCGATTGGCGAGAAAAGGCTAGGATTGGATGCGAAGCAAATCAAAACTTGTTAAAACTAATTGATCAAACTCCCGCGAAATATTCATCCATTGAGAATTGAAATATAAGATAGCCAGGCGAGGTATGAAGCTCGAATTATAATTAGATCTCCTCGAATGAGCAGTGATTCTGAATCGGAATCTCCGGAGAATTCTCTTTGAAGGGTAAAAGCTTTTTGGAGCGAGATAAGTCAGGATTGGAGAGCTTTAAGCCATCGCGTGACAGCCACATTTTCATTTTAGCTTCGCTGCAGCGACGAGACCAACTTGATTGCATTAATCTTTACTGAAAAAAATGGCAGACGTGCGCATACGTGGCTCGAAACTATGGTCCAGGGATTAGTCCGTAGTTATCGAAGAAAATTGAGAAATTATGCATATTAACAGGGTGACCACAGGTCAGGAAAGTCAGGGAAATTTGCCCAAATAAAAGCAATATGCTATCCTTGCTCTCAGTCTGCTAGCAGCTCCATCACCAATCCTCTTCAGCTAGACTCGTAACAAAATCTAGTGTTTTGCCAAGCTTCTCATTACAATTATTTTATTTTTCATTATGACAAATAAAATTTATATGCATTAACGAGTAAGTTTTGGTTAGGGAAAAGTCAGGGAAATTCAAAATTTTGTGGCCATCCTGATTAATGAAGTTAGCGATGGTCGGTGATGGTCAATTGTTTTTTTTTTACGTGGAACTGCGTCTTTTCCCGACTTTTAAGGGGGTTAGCTTTGGAGTTTCAGATGTCCTAAAATGTCCGATTAAAAGGCAGAAAAATGCCTGATTAAGTGTACAAAACCCTTAATCGGGCATTTGTTCGTGCATTAAATCGGACATTTTAGGAAATCCAAAATTCCGTTTTTGAAATTGATCATTGTCCGATTTTTTGGATATTTAATAACACCTATAGGGCCGATTAAGTGTCCGAAGAAATTCCCGATAACAATTTTTCGTAAATAGGAAAAATATTCCGTTAAATGTCCCCAAGAATTGAACATTTTTAGCAAATCACGTCCACCATTTAAATTCTGATGACATCATTCATGAAAATTCTTATGATGACGCTATTCATTAAAACTCGGATGATGATGACATTGTTAAATTATGTTGATGATGTGATTCCTTAAATTCTGATAATGGCATCATTTATTATGCAATTTAAAAAATTGTAGGACAGTACAGCTATACTGCAATATCTATATTACTTTTATTTCAAAGTACTTATTAACATTTTTAATTTTTTTTAATGTTTAACATGTCGTTCCAAGATGATATAAACAGCAATGTCCTCGTTAATTTTATTGGGACTTAAATCTAGATTTTCGGTACATTAATTCAACATGGAAATTAAGCAAGTAAAATTAATATTGAATGTAAATTGATTAACAAGAACACGTCACGTAGCCTACTGTAAAAATCCTAAAACGTACGTGCGCAGAGTCCATCAAATGAAATCCCTTAAGAATTATGGCACTTTTTCAGTATCTTAATTGTCGATTTAAGTTGTCGAGTTAATGCAATAATGATTACGTATTTCACATCATTCAATCGTTCGTTTTTCTTTTTTATTTACAGATTATTTAACAGTCTGGTTAATTGGATATCAAATCAATGGGTCAATTATTGATCCATAAAGGACAACTGCGGTTAATTTTGGCATAAATAGGCAGTATGTTCTTCAATGTGACATCATCATCAGTTGGAACTCAAACTTTGAACTTTGAACATTAAAAAAACAATGCGTGGATGCCAAAGCCCCCAAAGAGCGCCCGGAGAACTTAGGAATCCTGTGTTAGACCATTGATATCACAGCAATGGGTCAATTAGTGCGCCGAAAAGGACAACTGCGGTTAATTTTGACATACATCAGCAGATCTTCAGCAGATACATGGTTCTTCTGTGTGACATCATCATCAGTTGCAAATTAAACTTTAAACTAGAAGTCGCGTACTTCATAACTTTGAACTTTAAAAAAACAACGCGTGGATGCCCAAGCCCCCAACGAGCGCCCGGAGAGCTTAGGAATCCTGTGTTAGACCATAGGTCAAGGGTTACGTCGTATCCCACGAGTGCGTATCCGTAACCCGAATGCCCCGAGTGGCCTGAGTGTTCGTCTCCCATTGGTCTAGCGTTTGTTCTGGGAATCTCACGGGTACGAAACCCAGGATGAATGGAACTTAAGACTCCCCTTCAACGAAAATGGGTTTGGGCGTCGAAGACATCTTAAAATAGGTAAGGATATAAATGCAATATAATTAATTAATAATTAATGTTTGCAGCTCATTTACATTGATCTGGATGGTGTCCTGAAGACACCTGTAGACATCCTAGGTGAAATATCGTGTTGTGTTAACTCGCTGATTCTGTGTAGTCACTGAAACTTAGTCCAAAAGTACTGTACTTACTGTATGTAATAAAGTGATCAGTCCATGGGTCACTCAATGTGTCTAACTCAGCTTGTAGCAGTCACGCAGTACCACGAGACTGCACATGCAACACCATCCTAGTATTGGGAATTTGGTTTTTAGAATTTGGATTTATTGCATTGTTATGATTGTAAACATAGTTAATATTTTTAAAAATACCAACTTGGCAGTCGTAAATCAAAAATTTTGAGTCAAGTAGATTCTAATTTTTATTTTCGTAGTCAAAACTAAGCCAGATTTTTGTTTACGCGAGACATCTAACGACTTGGGGACTGTGGGATGCCATGCATGGCTTTTAACAATATTTGTGAACAGCAGATGGATATTTGATACAAGCTCTCTAGTGATGGGAATTCGTTACAAATCCACGTTGCACGAAATAATAATGAGCATAAATGCGGCGTATGATGTCATCTCAAGTTTCAAACATGCACTGTACATGATTGACCAAATGTTTTCGTATCTTAATGACATCGGATATTCTCGAAGGGAAATCTTTGCCTGGCGAAATGTCAACATGTGCATTTATAATAATTCTCCATTTCGCTCGACATGTGGCTTAGTTATGCATTTTCGAGGGTATTCCTAATCCTTTTTAGCCAAATAACGGTTCGCTTTGTGCATGGCGAAACATTCATAGCTTTTAACTGGGGTTTCACACTATTAAATAACTTCTGACATTATATCAAACGCAGGAATCTGCTGAAATAGTCCAATATTTGCATTAATTCTTTCCCCCTTTGTCAAAACAAGGGTTTCCTATGAGACAATCCAATTCCTGTCATTGTACTTATTGTTGACACTGGCAGTGGTAAAAGCGAATTTAATTAATCCCCATTTTCAATGTTCGTCATTTTTAATTTAGAAATGGAGGATACGTAAAAATTGGGTTTTAAAATAATATTTGTCCGCAGTGATTTTGTTAGTAATTGGGCAAATATTACGATAATAACATTTGGGAAAAATACTAACTATAATCTGAAGAAAAAGCAGGTTTTCAAAAAAAATTCTCATCATCAAATACGTACATGTATACTTGTACATGTACTATATTTGATGATGAGAATTTTTGTTTACCCCAAAGGAATGATAACGTTCAAACATTTGCTGCTTGATTATTGTAATTTATTTCGTGTGCGCTTTGAGATTTAACTTATTATTATAAGTGTTTAAATAGCACACACAAAATAAACATATTTCAAAATACGAGAAAACGTTTCACATATAAAACACACTCGTCAATCAAACGATGCTATAATTTAACTTATTTATACTGTATAATGTTCGGGAACATGTGGCTGTTCATATCAATTAATTGTGTAAGTGTGTGATAACCTTCTAAACGTGCATTTAAATTTTAATATAGTTGAAAGTCAATAAAGAATAAAAGAATATTTTCAAATAAAGTAGCTGAATTTTTTACACGTTGTCTAAAATTTCCACATTTACATCCACATTCAACGAAGAATACGCTACTATTAAATCTAGGCGATTAAAAATTTAGCAGATTAAAAATTGATTTAAACATGCAGTCATAAATCTTTGCACGTCTTTAATTAACTTATAAGAAGTCAGAAAAGACTCGCTTCAAAGCGTGTCTATCTAGTTGCTATGTTTCATTTACATTTTGGGAAATAATTTTCTTTAAATTATTTAACTATCTCTCCCAGGACTCTAGACCATTTACTAAAAATTTAAACAGCATAAAAGTAAATGGCTCACCATCTCATTCTGGAATCGAAGTAAATTTTTAATTTGGTAAAGTCTACAGTGTAGATGAGAAGCTTTACCTAAACTAAGTAATTTCCGCGCTTAAGTAAAAAGGGTTAATGACTTTGGCACGCGAAGCAGTTTTAAGGCATGAATATATTTTTCTCTCAAAAATCTCTGAATCAATTTGCGTTGAAAGCCGGCGAGATGGCCGACAGTAACTTGGGATTATTCGGCGAGAAATGTACGCGGATATCACGAACGGCCCATAAAAGACTGAATTAATTTTTTTTGTTGATAAACACCCGCAGTCTAAAGGTATATTCCGTATGTAAACGAAAATATGAAAGCTGAAGCGCGGAAACTTATTTAAATTTGCGGTTTTATCAGAATCTCAGACGAGATTTTTTAATAAAGTAGATTTAGCGATCCTAGTGCGGTATACGCTATTTTGTTAGAAAAGCATCGCTGCTCGGCAACATTTCGGAAAATTCGATCATTTAGGTGAGATTTGAACATAGCCACTAAGTCCGTAAATGGCTTTCATAGCTAGCGAGCATATGCGATTCCGAGTGCGAAGAGCGAATATAAACACAGAATCCAATTATGGATTTAAACCAGTTCTAACAGAACTAGGAGAGGAAATTTACATTTAAATTGAACTAATAGTCGAATGGAGCGAATTGAGCGACCGTAACCAATTTCGCGCATTCACCCCCGAACTCCATTTCTGGGCACGTACCCCTTAAGTTGGGGGGTGCTCAGTACGATTACTAATAGCTCAAATCTGACTTTTGTTATTTTAACTTCTGATCTGGCGTTCATTCTGAAATCCTCATCTGAAAAATTCAAAATTCAAACCTGCATTGGAAATTTTCTAGGTAAGCAAAATTTCGCGTGACGAAAGAAATTTAGGAAATACAGAAATATGATAAACAATGTAGAATACGCAATGATCCTGCTTTGAGCTAACAATTAAGGGGGGAAGGGTTTCGATCCAGATCGATTTTACCCAAACATGCTGTATCTTACCCTCGTTTTATAAAGTGACATAACTCAACATGTTGCATTTTGAGATAAGGCAACATAATGCCTGATAGAATAAAGTGGCAATAATGTCATTAGCCGA
>JAQGBX010006428.1:0-12496 GCA_034698745.1 Megaphyllum sjaelandicum
CGCAGTTTAGTTTCGTTGAATGTTTACCTGTTTTTCGGAATTACTTATTAAATTTCGAATTTTGAATTTGCATTACCGGGGGGGGGGAAATAGAAGAGTTGATACCGGGGGAAGGTGAGGGGGGCAATTGGAAGAGATACCGAGGGGATGGGGGGGGGGAATTGGAAGAGATGATACCGGTGGGGAGAGGGGGCAATTGGAAGAGATACCGAGGGGATGAAGGGGGGAATTGGAAGAGATGATACCGAGGGAGGGGGAGAATGGAAAGAGATGATACCGGGGAGGGGGGAGGAGCAAAGAGGTATCATAGAGGGAATCACTGGACTAAGCCACAGCAATGCGTGGCCGGGCACAGCTAGTATATTAATAAAAGCAATCATTTTACGTACTGCAGGACTGCATTAACATCATTTTATAATGTTAGTTAGCTCATGATTTTAACACCTAAAAATGTGTGATTAGAAGAATAACGGTCTCATAATTGCAGCTTAATGTCTTTTTTCACGTAAAAACTTTCGTTTTAGTTTCATATAGAGTTTACTCCCATAAGTCCATGCATCTTTCCATCACTCAGTATATATGCGTGACTATTAAATTTCGAGCATTTTGGTTGTGGCCGAATCTCTTTATTTCTCACTCAGTATATAATCATCGCTTTTATAAGTATGGCGCAATAAACCTCATTGCGGTCATCATTTTTCATCTCCGCAACTTTCAAATTTCGTATAACTCGAATTAAGACTCCGTAATTCATGCCATATATACTTAAAGAATTTGTTTGACTGCGATTGAACCGCTCGCGTAATTAAAGATTTTATATTTTTAAGGTCTTAAATTATAGGTCTGTTTTTCGTTCGGCGTTCCAACATGAAACTAAAATCATAATTAAGGTGGTTAGAGGGGTCGCTGCAATCACGGAAAGTACAAAAAAACTTATTGCGGAGACACGAGTTTTTATTTAACTCGTATCGTACGAGTACAGGCCCTGACCAATGCGAGCTCCTTATATATTATTATATTATATTCATATAAGTCGTCTTTGACCTACGATGATGATGATGAGTATTTATCCGAATGACTAGACGTTTAAATTACAGGGATGCTCGTCGTTTCTTTTGAAACGGAGTTGCGCGCATGCGCGAATCACACATTCTTGGCTAATAACAAGGATATGAGAGGCGAATCCTTTAATTATTCATAGTCTGCAGTGACACGCATTATGGACGCATGATTTCGTCCAGATGGCCTTTGTTTTACTTACGATCTGTGTGCTGGACGTATAGAGCTGAAAAATAAACGAAAATTTGATGAAATGGGGATGTTTGCGAAAAATGAAACTTTCGCAGATTTGAAATTTTTTGGGCCAAAATCAGAATATATGGCGTATGAACATCTTATTGGAGCTAGCTATCGTAGACAAGTATTAGCTGAGGATTAAATATATATGTATCTTTTTGTTCGTTAGGTCGATTTTACTGTATGTAAATGTAAAAATAAAGTCAAAAACGGGTGAAATTATAGTAATAATTATTTTACATCAAAGATGTCGAACAATTGGCGTGACGTTGTACGCATAATTGGAATGCAATATGCGAATGATGTATTCAAAAATACAGCATATTCGTAATTGATTGAAAAACAATATTTTTATGTCTTTAACAATTCCATGACCACGAAATTAGATTTATTTGTTAATTGATAGACATATCATATACAGGGTGTTTTTGAACTCATGGTACAAACTCTAACTGGTGTTAGAGTGAACTTAGGTAAACATTTTTCACAGTAGAACCTAGGGTCCAAAGGTCACTATTAAAATGTCACGAATGTTTTAATTTTGGAAACTTTTAGCATGGGAGTAAACGGAGGTGCCCCTTTCAAAAGACTGCCCCGCATAGCATCAACGTTTGCAAGGAATGCTATGCGCAAGGGGCACCTCCGTTTATTCCCATGTTAAAAATTTCCAAAATTAAAACATTCATAACTTTTTAGTAGAAACCTTTTGACCCTAGGTTATCTTATGAAAAATGTTTATCTTAGTTCACTCTGACACCAGTTTGAGTTTTACCATGCGTTCAAAAACACCCTGCTTAGGTTTCGTATTTCTGTCAATTATGAAGTGAGCATCGAACTGCACCCATGCAAGAAGTCTTTTAAAACAATGATTGCTGCATGACATCTTTATCTTTTTTTTAAAAAATAAAACCAGATATATATATATATTTATATATCGCGATAGAGCGTGCAGTACATGTATTTCGACAAAAATGCTATATTGCGTAATTTGAAGGATATTTTTACTTTGATTTTGGATCCTTTGTCTGAAATTAAAATTTCTTAAAATGGCATCTGATTCCTTTGTCTTACATTAATAATAATATTTGTACTATACTGTATTTATATGCTCCTTTTATGTACATTTTTATATTAAAATTCAGCTGAATAATAGATTTGCCATGGTGTCCGATATGCACACTGTAAATACACGAATTAGCATCTTGCGTATTTCCTCGAGTGGATTCATAACGATATCGACTTTACAATTTTTATATACCTTCAATTTAAAATTGACTTTCACGTGACAATAATTCTAACTTTTGAAATCACATTAAATATATAGACGTATACTATACGTGCATCGTATAGGGCCTATATGCTTATGTCAGAATATTCAAAATCCTCTCCTTTCTTATACATTTCTGTCGCGAATGTAAATTTCAATAAAATGTCGATCATCGATGTTTTTTTTCGTATATTTGCATATTGTTTCCTCGTCACTTTGGCTTAAATCCACGAAACTTTAAGTCGAAAATGACAAATAACCGGATGTTCGTCTTCGCGGATCAAACTCGTGATGCGATTTGACATTCACTTATTTAATTATACGATCGTTTTTGAATATTAAAAGAGAATAATTGCTCGACGAGCTGCCACGACATCTTCGATATGCGACTATTTCAATTGTGCTGCGAGGTTTTTTGGCAGACACGTGACAAAAATGTCGATTGTATTTTTGTACATTGTCACTTTTACTGTATATCCAAAATTCTCGAACGATTGTTTTAAAAAAAAATCTGTACGTGTGGTGCATACGCTACATGATTGATTTGATTATTAGTGATAGATGATTCATGTTTTAATTAACTCTTATATACTCTATAGTATATAATATACATTATAATAATGTGATTTAATCACAGGCAATGCAAATACAGTGAAAATTGTTAAGAGTGAACACCAACAAATAATTCCATTTTGGTCACTATACAAATAATGAATGAATTAAATTAAAATGGTGAACATGTGCGATGCACTTATACTTCTTCGGTTTCGTGGTTTTTTCCTACATTTATTACAGTCTACATCTATAAGTGCAGTGTACATGTTCATTATTTTGATTTAATTCAGGGCATTCTTTGTATGGGGACCACCTGTGTTCAGTGACCAACAGAGCATTTTTTTTGGTGGTCACTCTTAACAGGTTTTGTGCTATAGTAACTTTCGTATATTATCGAGCGCGTCTGCAGTTCACAACATTGATACATCAAAACCTGCCTTTCAATCGGCGTTAATATAACAAGTTTATTAAAATCGAAACCCCCGCAGGGTTGATAGCGTCGATGTAACAATAGGTCGTAGCAATTTTTTTTACGAATTTCCATTAAAATCATGGGTACACGGGTGGGTGTGCAAGCGGTCGTTCATGCGTCTATTTTCAGGTGTCCGCCCACCGGCCATTGACTCGTGACAGCCGGACAATAAATGGAGCCTCGATCCCTGGACCGTAGACGAGAGCAGATGTCCCATACTGGCTTCAATTTATACTTTTTGGACGCTGCATGCGCCTCATTGCGCAACACGCATGCCTTTTAATCGCTAAATTATGCGCCACCTAGAGGACGCGGCGTTTTGATTTATAGATATTTGTCAGACAAATCTTTTATTAAAGCTCCGCTCAATAAATTGATTCGAGTTTTTACTGCTACAGACGCACGCCCACCTTTTCAACGCTGAAACACTTTCATTAACTTCATTAGTATTCATTGACTATGCTCTCGACTTGTCCTCCTCCTCCAGGTTCAAAACTTAAGTTTTTAGGGCTATCGATGCTCGCGTTTAAAATGCTTAACGACGCTTCTATAAAACGACAAACCATCCGAGCGGAACCGATGCATTAACGCGCCATTATGCAACGCAATCACGTCCATGTACGCCTTACGGATAATGATACGATTAACATAACTGGGACATTGTCTTATACACGTAGGCTACATGTACTGTATACAGGGTTTAACAAAATTTAACAAAAATGAAAAAAAATGAAAAAAAAAAAGATGTCTTTTGTATACAGGGTATTGCGGGAAATATAGTAAATATTTTAGGTGCTGCTGCTATACAGTATAAGTAGAAGTACTATTTCGAGTAAAACGTTCATATAACCACATGTCCTAGGGTATAAATGAGTAACGTAAAAAGTTTTACAAAAAAGCATCGAGAAAAGCCGAATGATTCAATGATAGATAGATAACACTCTAAGGGGGCTCAGCCCCTTCTGGCATATTGGATGTTGGTATATAATATATTAGTAAGTTTGTATGGTTTAGTTGACTATTGAACCTGCTTGCCATAACTGGTAGCTAATCTGTAAAGTGGCCATATGTAGGGTTCCTGAATGTTACGAAGGAATTATGATTCCATGAAGTTAGTAGGAGTAAAAGTTAGAGGGAGTTTAGTTTTTGATCTAAGGGCTTGGATGTTTGGATAGATATGTTTTGTGTCATTGAATGATTCAATGATGTTTGTATAAAAACACTGATATTTTGCGACAGTTTAAAATTAAATGTCCAAATTAAACATCCACCGTCAACTTCGATGCACATTTCAACTCTTGCATGCATGCATACACGGAGTAACCTATATGCGTATGCAGCAAAATCTGGAAAAGTGACCACCTGTTTTTGTTGACCACTTTTTAGTTTTGTTTTTTCTAGTGTACATTTCCTTCATAAAAATTCGTTGTACATTAATTGTGTAGTGACCACCCGTCTATTGTGTACAGTTACCAGTCTGTGTTGTCTTCTTGGCAATTTATACATTGCCAATGTGCCTTATGAAGTGACCAGGTAACAGATGAGTCACTTTACATCCTGCATTAACCCCAGTGGTTCCCAAATAATTCAGCCAATCATGTTATTCAGATCGAAAAAAATCACTGAAAACATGCTTAAGAAGCAAAAAGCATTTAAAACGAGTCAAACTTGAAATTTTTTTTCTTTAAAAAAAAAACATATGTAATACATGTAAGGCAATAAATATACTATATGTAATGCACATGGGTATGAAGATTGTGTACTTTTTTGATTGTGTGGTTTGTTACTATACAAGTACATGTATTAGGCTACAGTCTACATGTAGGCCTATGAGTAGGCCTACAGTGTACATGTTCATTTTAATTTAATTCAGACATTAATTGTATAGTGACCACCTGGGTACAGTGACCAACATTGCATTTTTTTGGTGGTCACTCTGAACAGGTTTTACTGTATAGTTCATCCGTTAAAGCGCCAACTTCAACTTCATTGGACACGTGTTTATATATGAACTTTTTTACTCGAAATATAGTGCATATCTTACCTAGTATTAAAATATTTACTATACTTTAAATATCTCCAAACATACCCTGTATACAAGGGTCTTCTCATCGAAAATGGACGAACATCTCGTCAATTACGACAATTCGTGTCACTCATTTTAAATGCATTTCAAGAAGGTTATATGCGTGTATTATTATTATAGCGAGTAATAATTGAGAAAATATTTTCAACATTGCTCAGATCAAAGACAAATTATAACGTTTTAATTACACCCGACGAAAGTTCGTCGTCTTTCAGGAATTATAATTACAGTATAGCTGTAAGCAAAAGCTAACAAATGCCTACCAAGTTCCACTACTTATGACTTAATGACCTGCACATTATTTACCGTGAACTCAATGCGATTATCTGACCTTAGGGGAGTTGGGGTTGTCGGATAATAAGGTACTTGTATACGTCGAAAAATCCCAAGAATTTTTTCTGAATCATAATACGCGGATCTCTGAATTCATAAAATAGCGTATAATACTGTTCATAGAAAAATACAATTATTTGGTGAATTCGCGAAGACTTGAGATTTCACGTATCTTAATTTTTTTTGTTTTGTTTAGAAAACGTCTGAAAATAAGAGCAAATACAGTAAAACCCGTTAAGAGTGACTGCCAAAAAAATGCTATTTTGGTCACTGTACACAGGCGCCACTACACATGAAAGAATACCTGAATTAAATAAAATAATGAACATGTACACTGCATGCACTTATACATGTAGACTGTAAAACATGTAGTAAGCAACAACACAACCAAAAAAGCATAGTCATCATGCCCAAGGGTTAAAGCAAGATGTAACGTGAGTCATCCGTTATCTGGTCACATTTTAAGGTATACTGTATCCTACATTGGCAATGTAAGAATTGCAAAAAAAAGACAACACACATTGATCACTGTACACAATAGATAGGTGGTCACTGGTTACTATACAGAGAATTTTTATGAAGGAAATGTAGCCTACACTAGAATAAACAATACACTAAAACGAGATCAACATAAACAAGTGGTACCATTCAAAGGTGGTCACTTTTCCAGGTTTTACTGTATTATCTTAATTTTTTTTTGGAAAACGTGTGAAAATAAGAGCAAGCATATATAGAAGAAACTATTTTGATTTTAAAATTGTGGTTTCTCAAGAGGTGTTATCACGAAGATCGATCCACGAAAGTTCCCACAGAAAACTGATCCATAAATCAGATAAGAAAGGGAAAGTAAAATACCATGCATGGGAGTGTTCGGATAATCGAGAGTTAATTCAACCCCCGTATCATCTAAAATCACAGATCACATCTCAACGTGCAACCATGCAGAGCGCATCGTACATTTGAATTTTATTTGACGAAGTTCTCGATGAACTGACCAAGAACGGATTTAAATACAGCTAGAGCATCAAATAAATTGACAAACTCTCCAAGTTGAAAGTCATTACTTAATTCAAAGTCAATGCTTAATTTTAGAGTGTAGATAGGCAACAGTACATGTTCAATTTGGATAAAAGCAACGCCTGCACCTATGAATATATTCATGGCTATATATAACAGCCACACAAAATGGCCGCATTTGCATAACGACATTTTTAAAATGTAGGTTAGCGATTTAGCGGACCAAAAAAAACTAATATCGCTAATAAACTCCAGTTATAGTGTTTTAAATAAAACACGAGTAATTCGTAGATTAAAGAATGTTGACGCATTTTCCCTCGCTCGTTAATTTTCTGATTGAGTTTTAATTGCATACAATTATCAAATATCCCATTTGGTCCAATTTTACGACTCGTTTTTCTACATGAAGCCTATTCATTATGAATTATAATCTCACTCGTTACATCTCTTTACAATTGTTTTCGTCGCACTTAGGAGTTAATTAGCACTCGGAAAATTATTTTACGAAAAAAAAAAAAAAAAGAAACTTACTAAGTGAAATTAGAAATGTAAGGCACACGCGAAACGGGGTAACAAACGCCAGGCAAATAAAGAAAAAACTGGACGAGGTCAATCTGAGACCTTTGGAAAAGAACATGTACTACATTGTAACGACCAGTACACAATGCACACAGTAGCAATTACACTTTAAATTAATTTAATCAAGAGCAAATATTTTACGACATTCTGATTTCCCCAACTTAATTGTTCTGATAATTGAAATCTCTTGTTATTTTATTTAAGTACTTGTCAACACGGATGTTTTGCCGAATGCGAGCCGAACCACAAAATATACCAAATATTTTCACGAACTATTATTGCCTTAGAATTACTATGCAATTTATATGCAGTGTATATTGTATACATGTATATAATGCAATAAGATAGGCCTACATACATTTAGTTTGAGCTGCACTATATATATAATATTAAAATTATCTCTCGAGTGTCATATGGCGCCCTCTTTTATTTTAAAAATTTCGTAAACGTAAATTTAAGTCGCCTCACGCTAAAAAAAATCGACTCGTGTCGAAAAGCCGCGAATAAGCACAATTTATATACTTTTTATTATTAATTACGCTGTAATTATGCCGCTTTTGGACATACATGTAAGTGTGTGCAGTAAAAGCTGTTAAGAGTGACCACCAAAAAAATGCTATGTTGGTCACTGTACAAATAATGCCTGAATTAAATTAAAATAATTAACACGTATACTTATAAATAGACTGTAATAACACGTAGCCTATTTACAGTAAAAAAAACCCACAAAACCAAAAAAAAGTACCGAATCATCATGTCCAAGAGTTAATTTTTAAGTTGTATCGTGACTCGATCTGTTATCTGGTCACTTTTTAAGGTATTAGCAATGTAAAAATAGCAGAAAAAGACAATACACACTGGTCAATGTACACAATAGACAGGTATATGGTCACTGGTCGCTATACAAAGAATTTTTATGAAGGAAATGTAGGCTACACAAGAAAAAACAAGACACTAAAAAGTCGTCAACATAAACAGGTGGTCACCATTCAAAGGTGGTCACTTTTCCAGGTTTTACTGTATATTATAATGTACATGTATATTCGCTCGAAAAAATGTAATTCCTCATTACTGCGAGCCATATAGGCAGTATAAGTAAAAAAGGATATGATTAAAGACTTTTGAGGCACCTCCCATAATATTGTATATTTATTGATAAATGTTGACTTTTCATACATGTATACCCTATATGTACTTCACTAATTATGGCTTAAAATGTAATCGTAAACTATATAAAATCATTCCTACATCTATTTAACACATCTAAATGAACACATTCGTCCCCATAATATGGCTTTTTTCAGCTTCTTGTCTGGGCTACTGAACATGAAATTGTTAAACATGAACATAAAAGATTTACTATATACTCTTACAGGGTGGCCACAAAATTTTCGTTTTTAATTTTCCTGACTTTTCCCTGACTTTCCCCTGACTAAAATCCAAAATTCCCTGACCAAAACCTACTCATTAATGCATGTCAATTTTTTTGTCATAATGAAAAATAAAATAACAATTGCAATGAGAAGCTTGGCAAAATACAAGATTTTGTTAAAAGTTTGGCTGAAGAGAATTGGGGTTGGAATTGCTAGCAGCCTGAGTGCAAGGAGTGCATTTTGCTTTCATTTGGAAAAACTTCCCTGACCACTCACAAATTTCCCTGACATTTCCCTGACCACAATTTTTTTCCCTGACTTTTCCCTGACTTCCATGACTTCCCTGACCTGTGGCCACCCTGTAAAGGGACCTAATCCTAACCAACAAACCCAACCCGTAGACAATTAAAAAATTGATTAAAACTGAAAAAAACCATTCGTAGAAAAACCTTATTTTAATAAAAAATAACACACGGTATAAAACTGCGATCGTAAAATAAAAGCCAACATCAAAAGGCATAAAATTGGCACGAACAAACAAACAAAAAATAGGGAAAAAAAAAGAGTTTAGGGTGGGTGGGGTGCAAACACAACTCTTTATAAAATTTAGATTGATTTTTTTTCTCTCGTAATATATACAAATAATCGTACCGAAGAAACATCCAAAAACGGGGGCCAATTATTTACAAGTAATTAAAATACGGTTTATCGACGCGAGATTTCGAGGATTGAGTGGGTCTGAATTCAACGATTTTTCCCTCATTTACGTGGTCTACAACCCCTAAATCCTAAATTTTAATAATGCTCAATAACAGGGTTCCCCCCAGAAATTTCATTTTCAACTTCCCTGACTTTACCAGGTTTTAAAAAAATTTCCCTGACCAATGACAACGTGAAAAATTGACGTATTTTCCAAAATTGACACTGGAAAATATATATATTTTTTTAAAATTTACTAACGACAATTTTGGAAATCAACATAGAAATGTTTTTTTAATGGGAAAAATTTGTTTTCGGAAAAATATGAAAATTTGTGCTCGGAATTAACAGTGGGAAATTTTGCAATTTTCTCCTCGGAAAATTTCGAAAATTTGTATTCGGAAAAGCTACAAAATTCTGAAAATTTGTAAACCGAAAACGTGGAAAAATTTTGAAAACCTGAACTCCGAAATTTTTTCACAATAAACCATTCTTCCCTGACTTTTCCAGGTCATTTTCAAGCTCCCTGACTTGTCCAGGTTTTCCAGGTCTGTAGGAAAACCTGAACTTTCACTTGTAATTACATCCCCCCCCTTAGAATTCCAGAACTTTCCAGGATTTAAAACAAATTTTCCCTGGCCAATAAAAACAGCTTGTACGTTAAAATATGCCAACGTTATCCACGAAATTGCAAAATCGACCGGGGACAATATTCAATTCTTTCGTCTTTTTAAATTTTACAAATTCATATTCGAAAAATGTTGAAAGTTTCGCAAAATTTTTCATTGAAAACTGCGGGAAATTTGCAAATTTGTATTGCGGAAAAGTTGAAAATTTTACAAAACTAGCATGGACATTTTTTTTTAAATTTTACTAATTCATATTCGGAAAATATTGAAAGTTTCGCAAATTGTTCATTGCAAACTAACGAAAAATTTTCAAATTTGCACTGGAAAACAGTTGGTAAACTTGTAAAAGTGTATTACACGTCATCATTCACAAAAGTTTCGATGACGTCACCCCTTATACAACTATATGACGCTGACGTCATTTACAATCACAGGGTTCCCCACTTCCGTGACTTTTTCAGGTTTTAAAAAATTTTCCCTGGCCAATAATAATGTAAAAAATTGACATTTACCAAAATCGACACCGTAAAAAGTTTTTCTAAATTTACCAACGAAATTTTGAAAATTAAAATAGAAAAAGTTAAGAAATTAAAAAAACAAATTTGCATAAATAAATTTTGAAAATTTGACAAATTTGTATTCGGAAAATGTAGAAAGTTTTGCAAATTTGTACTTTAAAAACGTGGAGACATTTGTAAATTTTATCCTCGGAAAACTTTCGAATTTTGAAATTTTGTACTCGGAAAAATGTGGAAAACTTTCCACTTTTGTCCTCGGAAAACGTGGAAAATTTTACACTTTTGTCCTCGGAAAACGTGGATAATTTTCCACTTTTGTCCTCGGAAAACGTGGAGAATTTTCCACTTTTGCCCTCGGAAAACGTGGAAAATTTTCCATTTTTGTCCTCGGAAAACGTGGACAATTTCGCAAATATTTACTCGGAAAACGTCGAAATTTTTTCAATTTTGTCCTCGGAAAAAAGGGGAGAATTTTACAAATTTGACCTCAGAAACGGTTGAAAATGATGCCAATTTGTAATGGAAAAATGTAAAAATGTTTCCAAACGGGCCCTGACTGTTTAAAAAAATTCATTCTTCCCTGACTTCTCCAGAAATTTTCAAGTTCCCCGACTTTTCAAGGTTTTCCAGGTCTGGGGAAACCTTGTATGACGTCAACAGTTGTACGTTAACAAATCGCAGGATATCACATCTACGCTCCAGCATCTTTTTTCCCCCATTTGCGGGGTACAAGGGTTCATAGACCACCATAATGATGAGGGAAAGTCTCGTAATTACTCAAAAGCAGGCCTGCTCAAAAGATTCGTGAATCTTATTTCACTGACGGAGATCGGATCCCATCTTTCGGAACCATCTTTCCGAATCCCATCGAATATATATACTGAATATAAAAATGCACATATTCAGGTCCTGTGTGTGTGTACTGTACGTGCTAATGCCACGAGTTACATCATTTTCAGCCAATTAAAGCACTTCGGGGGAAGGCTCAAAGCCCTTCAGAGGTCCCCCCATAAAGAAGACATTGGCACGAAACTAAAACATCTACCGGTACTCCCAGAAACAGAGAGAAAGGTGCTTCCCAAAAAAAAAATCATAAAAATAAAAATTGCACTAAAAATTATGCGAAACTATAAGGCCACACCGTGCCCCATTTGTCCCAAAAAAAAAACATTTTCTTTGATTTTTTCTTAAAAAATCTCGCCATTTTCCCCGACCGACCTTCCGCCAGAGTGTTCCGCGGACGCTTCGGTGCCGCTTTCAGAGCACGGTGGCCCTTTCCAGGTTCTCTCGGATGACAGTGTCCATGACCACTTGGAAGACCACTTGGACGTTGCTGGTGTCCGTGGCCGTGGTGAAATGAGGATAAATCACTTTGGACGAATTGCGGTTCAAGCCCTGGAACGTGTGCTGGATGAAAAGAGCCGATCTGTCCACGTCGTAGTCAGGACCTTTTTATGAGAACACAAAAAATTACGTCAAATAAAGTCGATTTGAGAAGAAAAACTGGAAAATTTCACGTTAAAAATGAGATAACGATAGAAAAATGCACGTTAGGAAAAAAATTGCGATTTTTTTGGTAAGGTAATAAACAGGGATGCCAGTTTTTTTATAGATTGGTCTTGCCTGACTTTGCCTGACCATTATGGCAATTTTTCCTGACTTTTCCTGACTT
>JAQGBX010006429.1:0-12496 GCA_034698745.1 Megaphyllum sjaelandicum
CCAAATACGGGAAAATTAATTAAATTGTAATTTTGGGATCAATCATGACCAGACTAATTAGTCTGATTTAAATTGAACGATGATCCCCTCTGCCACATGGTACTATGTACTGACTGCAGAGTAAAGAATAGAATAGAATAGAATGTTGTAATTTTGGAAATTGTTAACATGGGAGTAAATAGAGGTGCCCCTTTAGAAAGACTCTTCCGCATATCACAAGCGTTTGTAAGGAAAGCTATGCTCAAGGGGCACCACCATTTACTCCCATGTTAACAATTTCCAAAATTAAAAGATTCATAACTTTTTTAAATGACGTCGGCACTCCTAGGTTATTCGGTTAAAAATGTTTACCTTGGTCGACTCTAACACCAGTTTGAGTTTGTACCACGAGTTCAAAAACACCCTGTATTTAATTAATATTATATTGGTTAAACTTATCATAGTGTACGATAATTGCAAATGAGTTTTGCAATTAGTTTAACAAGATAGTTTAACAGATAGTTGTTCATTAAACAGTGTACTTTCAAATATTCTATAAAATAAATCGTTTGGAGCTCACAAATGGAAATAGAATTAACTCCAGAGATTCGAGGTTCAATGGATTTGAAATGAGCGTGCAATATTTATCCAATATAATATTTTTTTTTTCAAAAGGTACAAATCCAACAACAATTATGCTTAGCTGAATACGTACTTAATAATTGAAAATGAGTTTTGCAACTGTTTCATCTAACAGAGTTGTAGTGGGTGTGGCGCTTGTCAAACTCAATAACCCAATGAAGCAACCACGCATGGGGTTAGTTTATAGTTTGTTTTTAGGGAAAGGAAATTACACAACCATTATGGCTGTACAATATAATGAAATGTGACAGGCGCAACTGAACCACCGATGTATTTTTTTTTTGTCTTCCCAAAACTTACTAATGTGTACTGTCATTGACGGAAATTCAGCAATGTTATATTGTAATTAAAGATAATTTTGCCTTTAAAGTCCGGCTGTGCTAAGAACGTACTGTACATGTAAGGCATTATACTGAAATTTGCATTACGGTGGAAAATGTAAAAAATGTTTTTCATTTTGTGTGGGATTTGAATCATGCAGGTTCAATAATAAAGCTGAAAAATCAGATGTTAAGTTCAACAACCAGCAATATGAGGGGAATTACCGTTTATCCTGTAACAATGTCAAAGCTAATTGTATAATTGATAAAAGTTCATTGTAAATACGAATAATATCAAAATTGGTTTGAAATGACAACATTTGAACTTTAGGGAGATTTCCCTGATCCACTGTAATAGATAATTTTTTCAACATAAACGCCGCATTACGTGTTTGGTTGTGCGCCATGAAGCTGGGTTTCCACTAGGCCGCGTTTCGCGCTCGCGTTGCTAGCCACGCTTTTGCTGCGTGATCGCTTTGCTAGGCTCGCGCGTGACGTGCGAGACTAATGCGTAGAACGTCGACTGCTTAAAAATGACAGTTTAAATTAATACTATTCGTTATGTTCAATTGTTTCACTGTGCGTACAATAATTTTAAAACTTCGTGATTTCGATTATTAATTCTTTCATTTAACATTATTTGGATAAATCCCTAAAGAAAAAAACCTCAAAATAACGTGAAAATCTATCATTTCTTTGCCCACAACTATTTGCACATGAGCCCTCCATGGTTTTGAGCGCGAGAGCCGCAAAAAATAGAAATCTTTCCTATCTGCTGCGGCATGGCTGCGTCGCTTGCGAAACAGGCGCGAAAACGACGCGAGCCGGAAGTGAATCAGATTCCATTTCTCGCGTCACTCGAGAGGCTCGAGTGTCGCGCGAAACGCGGCCTAGTGGAAACCCAGCTTAATGTTGTTCTGAAACGCTCGATCATTGGCAATATGTCAAGGTTAATTGTATGATTGATTGAAGTTCAGTATAACTCATCATATTTATGATACGAATGATATCAAAATCAGTTTGAAATGATTAGTTATTTGAACTTTAGGGAAATTCCCCCGAACTTCTGTAATAAATATATACTGTTAAGTTCAGCATACATGCTGCATTACGTACGTGTTTGGTTGCTCTCAATAATGTTATTCTGAAACATTTTGTTATTTAACAGTACTGTAGTTTTGGTTCAACGTGTTATAGTTGAAGGGATAATACACGTAAGTTGTAATTTCGATAATGGTCTATTCTCAGTGATATTTAATTCGGGAAATTTAATGTAAGTAAAATTCGGTTTTTATTATTAACTAATACTTTTTCTGCGTGAGTTTGTCGAGAATTTCACTCTTTCAGTCTAAATAACATGGGCAACTAATTTGACGTGATATTACCGATTTATATCTGCATGCTATTTTATTGGTTGGTTTGATTTGTTGGTTTTTGGGTTTTTAACGTTGGCCTATTTCTGCACACGAGGGCTAAACACCAACGCCAGGGGATATGGCAGCGTCACCTACCTGGGAATTTTGCCTACGAGGGGGAACTTCCACCACCACAAGAGAGATTTTTAACGGGCAGAGATCAAACGGGATCTACACGGGAACTCGGTTTAAACTCTCATCCGAAAGAGCCGCCACTTAGAGAATTTTGCACATCCTTAAAATTCTCACCGACCTCGACTGGGGAGCGAACCCCGCTAGTTAGGATCGAGAGGCAAGCGCGTAACCCACTCGACCATCGGCGCCGGCACGGAAGAATACAAATCGTAGCGATAATAAGTTTTAAGTTCAAGAGTTTTTTCAGTTTAAAAATTCCTAAAAGGCTCCGATCGGGAGCTCCGCAACAGAGTATAACTAAACCTTCGGAGGAGACCTCCTTTTACCGCAAACTTTTTCTGGATTTTTAAGCAGTCTGGGAAGGACTTTCTACACACGGTCCATTTTTTTTATTTCCTGTTTATCAACGATAAAACGCGCTATAAATTACATTTTTCGTTCATTTTTATGGGCATTATGTGTGGGCTTGGTACACGAGCATATGATTATGACCTCGTGATTAGACGATTGCCTTACTCGGCTAGCTGCTTTCGCAATCGTGACACGTTTTAATAATGTGGATGAACGTGTTCGGTATTATATTACCTGTAACGTCGATATGTGCTGATCGTTGAATTTGTTTTCGATATATCGCAATACGAGAGACGTTTTGCCCACGCAGCCTTCTCCCAGCAAAACCACTTTGAACTTTTTGCTCGCCGCGTGTTGACTCGAATCCGAAGCCATGATGTACAAAAAAACAAACTCCTCCACCCTTATTTCCTGATTATTTATTATCTTCTTTCCTCGTTGGAAACGTCACGATTGAGAAACAAAAACACCTGGAACATCAGATTCCTGTTCGAAAAAAAACGGAACGTAAAACTATACGTGTAAAAAAAAGGCTCAAATATAGCTCAAATCCTGAGTCATTTAACTTACTCGAAATATTTCAAACGCAGGAATCGAGGCGCGTTTAATTTGGACGGAAACAATTAAAAAAAACTACGAATAATTGAATGATTTCTTCGTGAAAAAGTGTCACTCACGGGTCGTACGCCATTGAAACTGGTATCCGCCATCTTGAATTAGAATCACGTGGAGATGACGTCATTTCGGCGGAAGTGACGACACTTTGGCGAAAAATGCGTCTGCGGTCTCGAGCTCGAGTTTCAGCCAAAAGACTCGCGGGTGCCACTCTGCGTCTATCGAGCTTGAAATCTGGCGGAAGATTTGAATGTTATCGTAGTTCAAGGTTCCCTTCAGAAATTTCATTTTCCAACTTCCCTGACTTTTTCACGACTATTCCAGGTTTTGAAAAAAAATGAATTCTGACAGATGATGATGTAAAACATCGACGCGGTAAAATACTTTTCAAAATTTACCACTGAAATTTTGAAAAAATAAAATAAAAAAATTAAAAAACGAATTTGAGTGAATAAATTTTGAAAATTTCACAATTTTGTAATAGGAAATTTTGTAGAAAGTTTTTTAAAATTTTTACTCGTAAGACGTAGAGAAATTTGCAAATTTTGTTTTCGGAACATTTTGGAAATTTTTTGCAATTTTGTCCTTAGAAAACGTGGAAAAGCTTTGCAATTTTGTACATGTACTTGAAAAACGTGGACATTGTTTTGCATAGTTGTCTTCAAAAAACATGGAAAATTGCAATTTTGTTATTGGAAAACGTGGAAAATTTTTGCAATTTTGCTCTCGGAAAACGTGGATAGTTTTGCAAATTTTTACTCAGAAACTGTCGCAAATTTTGCAAATTTGTGCTCTGGGAAAATGTAAATAGATTTCCAACGTGGAATTACCCTGACTTTTCCAGACATTTTTAAGTTCCCTGACTTTCCAGGTTTTCCAGGTCTGAAAGAACCCTGTAGTTTTAAATGTAAAATAATTGAATAAAAATGAGTGCATTTCATTTACGAAACAAGCGTTTATTATCGTTTATTTTAAACAGGCTTCCCCCAGAAATTTCATTTTAAACTTCCCTGACTTTTCCAGGTTTCAAAAAAAATTTTTCCTGACCACTAACAACGTGAAAAATTGAAATTTTCTAAAATTTACACTGGAGAATTTATTGTTTTTTTTTTAAAAATTTACAAACGACAATTTTGAAAATTTAGCACCATTTTCCGAATACAATTTTTTTAATTGTATTCGGAAAATGGTGAAAATTTGTGCTCGGAAAACCAAGAGAATTTTGAAAATTTGTACATGGAAAATGTTAAAAATTTGTACTCGGAAAACCAAGGGAATTTTCAAAATTTGTATACGGAAAACGTGGACAATTTTGCTAATTAGTACTCGGAAAACGTGGAAAATTTTGCAAATTTGCACTCGAAAAAGGTGGAAAATTTTGCAAATTTTAACTCGTAAAAGGTGGAAGGAAAATTTTGCAAATCTGTACTCCGAAAATGTGAGAATTTCCCTGACTTTTTCATAATAAATTATTCTTCCCTGACTTTTCCAGGTCATTCTCAACTTAATTCCCTGACTTTTTCAGGTTTTCCAGGTCTGGGGGAACCCTGTTAAAGTTCCCTGACTTTCCGTGTTTTCCAGGTCTGAAAGAACCCTGTGTAAAATAATTGCATAAAAATGAGAGCATTTCATTTACGAAACAAGCGTTTATTATCATTTTATTAATACTGCGATTATTTAACACAAAATAGCATTTTTTTAATGATTATTTTTTACTTTATACCAATTTTCTCACTGCTTGATTGTGCTGATGATTAACTTGGACAACACAATTGTTTTAATTATAGATATTTACCAAATTAATAATAATTATAATAATAATAATAATAATAATAATAATAATAATAATTAATAATAATAAAAGCACAAAATGCACCGAACATCACATTAGGCAACAAAAACAATGAGTTACAGGGTGGCCGAAAATCAACTTTCTTCTAAATATATTTTAAATAAAAATGACATTCGTATATAACGTAATTCAATTATTCGATTCGAATATATTTCGAATGAATTTAAGCAGTTATTATTTTCGATTTAAAATTTTAATTTTAAATGTACGAATTAAAATGATTATTTAAAATATGTCATTTCAAACGTATTAATTATACATCTATATTTCGAAATTTTACACGTACATATCGAAATATTTAAATGTATATTTCAAAAATATTAAATGTTTCTTAGAAATATTTATTTAGACATTTGAAACGTACAAAACGTACGAAATTGTACAAAATGTTTATTTAAAATATACAATTTCAAACGCGAATTTCAACGTTATAAATGCATGTTTCGAAATTATACATCTATATTTCGAAATTTTAAATGTATATTTCAAATTTTTCGCGTATATTTCACAATTTCAAATGCATATTTTTCAAAATATTAAATGTTTTGTTTGAAATACATATTTAAACATTTCAAAAAGTATACAATTTCAAATCCATATTTGAAGTATAAAATTTCGAATGTTTATTAAAAATATACAATTTGAAACGTATATTTAAACATTATAAATGAATGTTTCGAAATTTTACATGCATAATGTACAAATCGAAATTTTAAATGTATATTTCAAAATATTTAAATGTTTGTTTTAAATACATTTATAAACATTTCAAAAGTATACAATTTCAAATGCAATTTTGAAGTATACAATTTCGAATGTTTATTAAAAATATACACTTTCAAACGTATATTTCTACATTTTAAACGTATGTTTCGAAATTATACGTGTATATTTTGAAATTTTACACGTATACATATCGAAATTTTAAATATATATTTCAAAATATTAAATGTTTCTTCGAAATACATATTTAAACATTTCAAAAGTACAATTTCAAATGCATTTTTGAAATATATATAATTTCTCATATTTATTTAAAATATATAATTTTCGATGTATATTTAAATAATTTAAATTGACGTTTCAACATTTCCCAACGAATTTTTTTTTTAAATTACACATTTAAGCATTTTTAAAAATGGTTTTGGAAATTTAGTAAAAAAAAATTTAGGAACTATTTCTCAAACTATAGAACGTTTCGTCGCCATCTTGAAACTATAAACACATCATTTTACGAGCACCTAAAACATGATTTAGGACAAACGTATCAACTTAATTAAATATAATTAACTATTAAAATTATTTATAATTAACTTAATTAAATATAATTAATTAAGCTTTTAAAATAATTAAAATTAAAAAAATAATGTTAATTGTGTATCTCCCTCCCCCCCCAAAAAAAATTCCCGGAATTCACCCTGATACATTTACAGTAAAACCTGGAAAAGTGACCACCTTTGGATGGTGACCACCTGTTTATGTTGACCACTTTTTAGTGTTTTGTTTTTTCTAGTGTATACATTTCCTGCAAAAAATTCTCTGTATAGTGACCAGTGACCACCTGTCTATTGCGTACAGTGACCGGCGTGTGTTGTCTTTTTTGGAATTTTTACATTTCGAATGTACCTTTAAAAGTGACCAGATAACGGATGAGTGACGTTACATCTTGCTTTAACCCTTAGTCATGTTCATGTTCATTATTTTAATTTAATTCAGGCGTTCTTTGTATAGTGACTACCTGTGTATAGTGACCAACATTGCATTTTTTTGGTGGTCACTCTTAACAGGTTTCACTGTAATGTAATAAACATGTACACTGCAATTGTACATGTAGACTGTAAGATGTAACGTGACTCATCCGTTATTTGGTCACTTTTTAAGGTACATTAGCAATGAAAAAATTGCGAAAAAGACAACACACAACCCTGGAAAAGGACCCCCGTTGTAATGTTGTACAGTATAAAAACCTGGAAAAGTGACCACCTGTTTAGTGTACATTTCCTTCATAAAAATTTCTCGTTAAAGTGACCAGTGACCGCCTGTCTATCGTGTACAGTGACCGGTGTGTGTTGTCTTTTTTGCAATTTTACATTGCCAAATTAATGTACCTTAAAAAGTGACCAGATAACGGATGAGTCACGTTACATCTTACTTTAACCCTTGGACATGATGATTCTGTACTTTTTTAATACATGTTTTACAGTCTACATGTACAAGTACAGTGGACATGTTCATTATTTTAATCAAATTCAGGCATTCTTTGTATAGTGACCACCCGTGTACAGTGACCAATATAGCATTTTTTTCTGGTGGTCACTCTTAACAGGATTTACTGTGCGTGTATTACAGTCTACATGCTCATTATTTTAATCAAATTCAGGCATTCTTTGTATAGTGACCACCTGTGTACAGTGACCAACATTGCATTTTTTTGTGTGGTCACTCTTAACAGGTTTTATACTGTATTTCCATTTCAGGGCCTTTTTTGTTTTCAAATATAGATTAAAAGATAATAAATAAAATAAATTAAAGCTTATTAAACTATCATAAAACATTTTTCGAAGCATTCTTCTTTTATACCAGTTAATCAAATTTTAGGAATTTTGATTCCTGAATTTGATTCCGACAATTTACGAAAATTACGATATGCATAGTCAAATTAATTAATTAAAAAAGCTCTAAAAAAGCAGCCCTAAATTTGCAAAAAACTAAAACATTTCCAACAAAGTTTTTTCGTAGAATTTAACTTCAAATTATCGAAAACAGAAACATGCAGGGTTCCCACAGAAATTTCATTTTCCAATTTCCCTTATTTTTCCCTGAGTTTTCCAGATTTTAAAAAAATTTCCCTGACTAACAAACAACTTGAAAAAGTTACATATTTTCCAAAAATTGACACTGGAAATTTTTTTTTTTTAAATTTACTAACGACAATTTTGAAAATTAACGTAGAAAAATTTTTGTAAAAAATTAAAAAAAAAATTGCGTTGAAACTTTTTTATTAAAAACGAGAAAATTTTGTATTCGGAAAATGTGAAAAATTTGTAGTCGAAAAACGTGGAAAATTTTACCAAATTTGCGCTCGGAAAAAAACGTGGAAACTTTAAAAAAATGTATTCGGATTATTTTTTTTGTAAGTTTATCAACTTTGTATACTAGAAAAACGTGGAAAACTTTGCAATTTTTGTACTCAGAAAGCATGGAAAATATTACAAATTTGCGCTCGGAAAACGTGGAAACTTTTAAAAAAATGTATTCGGAATATTTTGTAAGTTTTTCAAATTTGTATGCTAGGAAAACGTGGAAAACTTTGCAAATTTGTACCCAGAAAACACGAAAAATATTGAAAATTAATACTCAGAAAACGTGGAAAATTTTACAAATTTGTGCTTGGAAAAAGTGGGAAATTTTGCAATTTTGTCCTCGGAAAATGTGGAAAATTTGTAAGTCGAAAAACGTGGCTCGGAAAAAAACGTAAAAACTTTTTAAAAAAAATGTATTCGGAATATTTTATAAGTTTTTCAAATTTGTATACTAGAAAAACGTGGAAAACTTTGCAATTTTTGTTCTCAGAAAACATGGAAAATATTGCAAATTAATACTCAGAAAACATGGAAAATATTGCAAATTAATACTCGGAAAACGTGGAAAATTTTACAAATTTGTACACGACAAACGTGGAAAATTTCAAAAATTAATACTCGGGAAAATGGGCCCTGAGCTAACCCCGTATAAGTATTAATTTTGGATCGCTATGACTGTGTTGAATTTCCCTGACTCTTTCAAAACTTTTCCTAACTTTTCCAGGTCATTTTCAAGTTCCCTGACTTTTCCACGTTATCCACGTCTGGGGGAACCCTGATGACAAAGAACTCCGTGAATACTAAATTTCGATCAGATTTTCGCGAAAGTTGCGCGAAAAGCATCATAGATGGCGTTTGGGTTTGGAGATTGTTTAACGCTTTGCCGAAGCAGATATAAAACGGATTAATGCTTTTCAATTATTTGTATATATTTTTAAATTTATCAAACACAGAAAGAACTCTGCAAAAACCAAATTTTGAGCGGTGTTGCGCGAGAAGCATCATAGATGGCGCCAGCATCTCGAGATTATTTCGCGCGCTGCCGAAGCAGATAGGAAATGCGGTTCTGTTTTGATTTACTCCTGCATTATTCGAGTTATTAATAATTATTATTATTATATTATCAAACAAGACAAATCAAATCAGAGCAAAGACTAAATTCTGAGCGGAGTCGCGCGAAAAGCATCATAGATGGCGCTGGCATCTCCAACGTGTTTCGGCAAGCGGTCACCTAAAACATTCTACGAAACTTTGTGTTTTTATTTTGTAGAAATTCCATGAAAAGCGAATGTGCGTGTGTGTGTGTGTGCGAATCCTAAAAATCAAACCTATTGATTACCGCAAATAATAGAACGTACAACTTACTATAGCAAAAAACGTTGACTGGAAGCCGAGCCGCCATTTTGGATCCTTCGGTTAGGATCCTTCGGTTCGGGATTTTCCGCTCCGGGAGATTCTTCCCGCATCCGGTGCATAGGGAATCTCAACCGCGCGACGGTCATCCGGCCGGTCCAACGGTGGTGTCCTCTTCGTGCTTGCATCAGATGCATCTTTGGTCACGCGCGCTGACCGGCGGTCAGTCTGGGAAAAGGTTCAATGTTTTCGAAGTTCTTCGAGCTTCGGTCTCGTCGTACGCACCACTCCTATACGCGGTAAATGTGAGCAAATTTCGGTGGCCAGCCGGAAGTGCGGTCACTTGAGCGCGTGCCACATGGCCACGGACTTTCTCGTGTTCTGCATCATGTCGCTCCAGTGAGCGTCTCCGGAGCCACCTTCCTTGGTGCCCACCACGCAAGAGCCCAGCAACTGGTCGTTGTTGAAGAGCCTCAGTTCCAGCGAGGTGTGGCTCAGCAGGTGCGAGGGCACGTTGAACGCCACGGCCTCGTTCCACACGGGGTTCAGAGAGTTGCGCCGGATGGAAGTCTTCTTCTTCTTCAGGCGACGCCCGTCTTGCAGAAGGTACAATTTCACCGATGGATCTGTGGTGGAAAGGAGAGAAAAAAGAATGTGGCCCTTGATGAGGTCGCAATTGGGGTTTGGGGTTCAACCGTCGGGTCCATTTCATCGGACACGAGGGCTGCCTGCCAATGTCGAAGGATGCGCCGGCATGACCGGACCTGGGAACTTCGCTTACGAGGAGGACTTACATCACCGCTAGGGGTCTCGGTGCAGCAATCAGACCGGACATACTCAGGACCTTGGTTTCGAGTCTTACCCAAAAAAGCACTCGATGAGAATTTTGCACAACTTCAAAATTCTCACAAACCTCGAGCGGGAAGTGAACTCTGCACCAAAAGGATGCGAGCGCAGGGTTAGCCGCTTGACCGCTGGTGCCGGCAGGTTATGTTTGCCGCAAATCTTGGCCTGGAACTCGAAAATTATTTTGAGAATTTGAAGTCTACCGGCAATCCACCATCAATAAGAGGTCTGAACTCAGGCCCCAAAATGAGCCCTAACTCCAAAGAGCTCCAACCATGGAAGCCCTAACGGCCATTGCGCGGCTGATGTCAACTCTGGAACAGCGACTGCCAGTGTCCAACCAGCGGACACGATTATGCGTAGTCGGTACATTCTGGATTTGTTGAAGGAAAGTTGCCTTTTTTCTCTGAATTTACTGCCAACATTCCTCCTATACTCGATCGGTGCTTACCTCCCGGATGACGGCCACGGAACCGTAGCAAGCGTAGAACGTAATCTGCCAGATTTTCACTACATTTTCTAACTGCACTCTTTTGTTACGTGACCCTTTGGATAAAGTTGATCACGACTTAACCTATAACCTCTACGTTTGACCCGTAGAGACAGCTATAGAGTGATGTCTTCCAGAATTGGTCCATCACTCCGTGGCTGGATGGTTCGAGCGGTGCCACGGATGAAATGAAACAACAACAGAAAAGAGGAACCAAAAGGGCAAGGAAGACTTACTCGATGCTTCGTCCGATGAACAGATCAGGTTTTGAGCTTTGAGAACGACCACGGTCAGCCGCTCCGCAGAAGGAAGATAACTCAACGAAAACAACAGCTCTTGAGTGGCGCCCGGTGGCTGGAAATTGGAAAAGAAAAAATTAGCAAAATTTTCGAATTCTAAGGAGTTTGAAAAAGCCTTTTTTAAAAGGACTCATTCTGAATTTCAGTACTCGATGTCCATATGTGCCAAAAATGTTAAAAAAATGGCTTACGTTATGACTTTTATTAGTCGATACAACCGTTATTTTTGACTTTGCTTCTAAAAATTTCTGTAACTTTATTAATTTTGGTTCTTCCGGTTGAAAACGCTGTATAATTACCAATTTTTAAAAGGATTTCTCTTCTCCGACTTCAGGATGGACACGTAAAAATTCTCGGGACCGTGTCTCGGCATTTCGACGTAAACGCGGGCATGCTAGCTTACGCGATTCAATCTACATTCTATCAATTGATTCTTTACAAGTCAACCTTTTTGTTTTTCCTGATTTCGCTCCAGACTTCGACGTCGGAAGTGACGTCCACTTCTCTCATCTGCAGTTGGATTTCTCCGATGACGTCGTTGCGCGAGAACTTGTCGAAATCGAAGACTTGCAGGGTGAGTTTCTTTTCTGCCAAATCGTCCAGGGCGATGGGGAACTTGAAGATTTCGTTGAAATAAGGATTGGCCGAGCGACGCTGGATCTTCGTCTGCCTGTTCTTGTTGTCCACCTGAGGAACCAACGAAACCTTCACGTAAGGATCGTTGAAACCCCCGCTTTCGCTAGACGTCAAATCGTGAGCTGAAAAAACAAAAAACACCAAACAAGTTTCAAAGATATGCTCTCCCTTGCAGCATGGCCTATAGGCTGCGAGTACGCGTACATAAGAGTCAATCGGCAAATAGTTTGGTCGACACTGTTGCTCGAAACAGTGCCACCATTGGCCAATAATAATAATAATATAAACAAAAAACCAGGCAAAGGTAGGGGCTCGAAGCCGGAAGAAATCTAGTTGGTGAATAAATGTTTATCCAGCCTGTTCTTGAAGGCATTAACGCTGCAGGGACAGGGTTCCAACAGTAGGATTCCTGGAAAGGCATTCCAGTCTTTGACGACCCGCACATTGAAGGAGTATTTCCGTATATCGCCTCGCACCGAG
>JAQGBX010006430.1:0-12494 GCA_034698745.1 Megaphyllum sjaelandicum
TGATTGTAGTGACGTGCCTGTGTTCATGAAATATACATCTTCGTGGTACTCCACGATCCCTAGCTCCAAGCAGGCTTCGTGTTTCAGTAGACATGGGTAGTCCTCGCTCATCACGATTACTTTATAGATGCTGCTGTAGTTGCTATGCTGCATGGTCAGCATGCACTCCCCTGCTACTTTTAATGGGGTGTCCTGGGCATAAGCCAAAACTCGAGGGCTCGAGTTACTCCCTTTTACTGTTTCCTAGACTTCCCACGATATGATGTTAACCCCGGATCCTGTATCGACATAGAAGACAGTGTACTGGTTATTCAATTTTATTCGGACAGAAGGATTTTTCGTTAATACATTTTTCATTTTGATATGATGTACAACCGTCTCAGGATCATCTTCCTCCGATGCGGACTCACCCGAGTCCATGAATTGAACTGTCTGGCCTTTAGTCTTGCATAAAAATTTGCAGCATCAAGCAAAATGCCCTGTTTGCCCACAGTTACGACACTGTATGGTCTTGGAGCTACGGCACTGTGAGCCTTCTGATCTTCTTTTGTTCTTTGTCCGCCTTGGCCGGGTCACGGGACGCATGTGGTGCGCGCGTCTTAAGTCATGGAAATTTAACGTCTGTTCCGATTCCGTCAGCCCTGCATGTTTGTTTATCTCCTCCGTGCATAGATTCACCACTTCTGCTCTGCGTTTAACTTCCAGGAGGGTATTCAGATCTAATTTCAGGATGTCTATTAGTTTCTTCTGCAATTTATTGGATCCGCACATCTCAACAAACTGTCCCACAATTAATTTATCGGTAAAGTTTTGAAACCCGCAATACTTTGCTGCTGTGCGCAATCTGGCTACGAAGGCATCCATTGTTTCTGAGAAGTCTTGCTTCACCTGACGAAATTTGTGTTCTTCAAACACCTCATTCCTTTGTGGGGCAAAGTGCACGTCCAGTTTCTTGGTGATGTCATCGTGATTGGTTTCCATGGAGATGTTTAAAGTCTAAAGGAAATCATAGAACTCCAAACCACCACAGGTAATAAGCAGTGCTGTTTTATTGGCCTTGTCCACTTTAATTGCTGCCACATAACACTCAAAGTCACTCTTGTACTCGCCCCATCAATCTGCCACGTTTGCGGCTCTTGGATCGAAGAATTTCGGGCTCCGGACTGCAGTAGCTAAAAAATGATTAGCAGGATCGTTACTGGAGGCCATGGTTACTGGTAATCGTGGTAATTAGCCAGGATGGCTATAGATTGAAACTTGGTTTATCAAGAATGTCTTTATTCACCTTCAGTCTGGTCACACCGGCCATCGGAAGGTAGCTCCCTTAAGTGGCTGTAACCAGAACACTACAACTTGAATGTCATTAAAGGTTTTTCGTTAGGTTTTTTGCAGCATACTTCCACAATAAGGTCAACATGCATTTATGCAAATATGCAATCAATAAGCTTAAGGTGAGAGAACCAACAAGTTTATGCTTTCGGCGGTAATCATAATGTAATTTCAAGCATTACGATCTAGTCGCTTCTCTAATTACAGTACATCTTGGATGTGCAGAGTTTAATTGTATATTGTAGGTGGAAATAAATGAAGACGATGAATAAAGGTAATGATAAGTAATTTTAATACATTTACTGTATTAAAGTGTAAGACCTTCTTTGTGGGCAAAATTCCTAGGTATGTTACGCTGGCACATCCCCAGGCGTTGGTGTTAAGCCATGTAAATGTAGCAGTAATAGGCCAACGTTAAAAATCCACAAACAAACAATGCAATTTTATTCAGGAGGGACTTTAACTTCTAGATTTATTTCTTCTTTTAATTATGATTTAAGAACCTTATAGTAGCCTACATGTAAGACTGATAAATTGTAATGTATTTTAATAATTAAAGCAAAAATACAAAGTTAAAAACGATTCCTTCTTTTTTTAATAATTTTGCAAAATCGAACATAATTTATAATTGGCAAATCGTTGCCTTTAACTTTGGCACCCATGGTTGAATCAAAAGCTTTTAAGCTTCCCCCTATAGCTACCATAATTCATGTACATGTACAGCATGCCTTCATGAAAATAAATTTAAAATGCAATTATAAATTGCATGCACATGTACAGGTACATAACGTTGAACATTGAAGAAAAAAACCTAATATGAAAACATAATTAAAATGCTCTGGGAAGAATACATTTGTAATGTGAATTTCAATGTTATTTTATAAATGAAACATGTAATCGTAAATGATTTTCAAAGTCATTTTACAGCAATTTAATAAATGCAAAGTTATTTCAAAGTCATTTAATTAATAAATGCAAAAGTCATTTCAATGTCATTTAATAAATGTTTAGGAAATGAAGTTAAATCCGATGTATAGTTTTGACATTTGATTTAATTTAAAGTCAGAGATAATAATTTACTGAATAATTTACAATAAATACAAAAGTTAAAAGCTAGAAACTACCACGTGGCTTGGTCAAAACAAACGATGAAAACTGCGTACAGAAGGACACGTCCAGATGTGGGAAAGTCTCAGGAGAGAAGAGAATGAACGCACGTGCAGTGGGTTTATTTTTATACCTGTCAGCTTGCTGCCCGGGTGACGCCATAGATCCGGGTGACGCAGCAAGTGCAATAATCGAATTTAGGGGATCGCACGAATGCACGGGCAACGTTTTGCAGGTGATGCGTAGGCCGCGTTCAATGATAATAACGCCACAAATGCAAAATGTCTTTGAAAACGAATTTCCGAGTTATTTTAGTAATGCAAAATGTCCTTGATAATGAATTTTAAAATCATTTCATAAATACAAAAGGTTTATTTTTGTTTTAATGGCATTCTCAGAAGGTCATGAAAGTACAAGTATTACAGTAATTAACTTGTACAGTTCGGTTAATAGAATGTAACGTTTCCACACTTTTACATGTTGGTTTATTATTTAATAATTAACGTACAATTTCACAATTAACAAATAATTAGGAAAGTATTTCTAAATTTATTTTAAGGGATATCTTAAGGTATACAGTACTCTACTGAGTTACACATTATTAGTATTTTGTTGGGCATTACCAATTTGTATCACGTGTGCATGCCTGATTCAAGACATATAGTATAAGTTAGTTTTTGGACGAATTGATGGAATTAGTTTCCTGTTGACTTCACTGAAAAGAAGTTGTAAGGTTTTCCGACACCAGGGAATTTCGGCCCTATTTCCCAACCGTGTTTTGATTCGTAGTTTGCGTTGGCTACTTTGCATGCATATATAATTCATTAATTAAGCCTAATGGCATAATCGAAGCGTTCGCGCCGGCAACACATACAGTATTAAGCGTGCTTTTGTTCGTTTCATCGAGTAATTATGCAAATCGCCTTAGTTCTGATGAGGACTTAATGACAGCCTTCACAGGGAATTAATTCACAGTTCATTTTGCATTTACTTTAGCTGTTGGTGCTGTGAAGTGTGAGGAATTCCCGTTGGTTGGCCACTTTGAAATTCAGATGCAGCAATTAAGCGCGATATATTTAGACAGTTTGCATTTGCAATATGCATGCTTTAATTGCAATTTAAGAACTATTCGCTTCCAATGAAAATCAATTGGACCAAAACCTCTGCATGTTGAGAGTGGGCCGTCGTTTTTAACGAAACATCAATGAAAAAAAAAATGTCAATTTATGAACATTTTGCTGCATTTTAATTAACCTGATTTTGTTTTATTTAATATTCCGTGTTTTTTCTAGTGAAATTACATTTTAAAAATTCAAACGAAACACAGACAAAACCAAGCCTTTTTACTTAGCCACTACATGTTTCATTACCCACGTAGTATAGGATGGCCAAAAAAGGACGTCATTTATGATTAAAAAATAACCGAAAACTGACGTCAACTATAGGTCCCTCGTCATTAATGAAACACAAGTCAGTTTTTTGGTCAAAAAGACTCCCATTTTGGGTATAAATACTGTACGTCATTTTTTTTTGTTAAATTGATAAGAAGTTCTTATCGGTTAAAAATATCTCATTCTTTGGTCATTAACATTTCAATTTTTGGTCTTATTGACCAAATAAGAAATCCGTATGAGATTCTTTTAAACGATAAATGGGATTATATTAATCAATATATGAGGGTTTTCTAACAAAAAAATTACATCTTTATGAGCAAAAAATTACTATTTAGACTAGAAAAGATGTCTTTAAATCAATAAATGGCGTAATATGGGGTTATGCCCCAATTCCAAGAAATACGAAGGCAGTCGGGAAGTCTACCAAGGATAGTTTTGGGCAATATGGCTATCTTCTAGACAAAGGGTTCAAAACAATTTTGGGATTAAGACAAGAGAACTTACCTTCTGGATGTTGGGTGATCATACAGTTCCGGGTTCACCTCATTATAGGATTAACGTGAAACACGGCAAAAGTAGAAAATAACCAAATTACCTTACCTGAAAAATAAAGAGGAGAATAATTATAAAAAATTACCTTAGCAGGTGGTCAAGTTTTACAAAAACATCCTGAAAATTTACTTCTCCAATAGGAACTTCAAGAACACATTTTGCATGCACCTCATTGGAGAGTTTCATTTCTGAAATTATCCAAAATTTTCGTATATAAAAAGCGAACTTTGTAGCTCCTTACATTGTCCATTACGTGCGTTTTCAGAGATGTACACTCTGTCACGCTGCAGCAGTTAATTTTGTATTTCAAAATAATTTTTGTATTTTTATGTATTGCAAATCTTCGAGTCGCGTTCGTGTTTTTTCCTCACTGTAACTTTAATTTGAGTGTTGTGATTTAAGAGAGATTTTATTAAATAATCTCTGTATTCGTACTTCGAGAATCGCGTGGAGCTTTTACAGATATCTCTACGCGTTCTAGCTCTACAGACGTCCGAAATCAGGTGTCCGTTTGATTTCTGAAGTTGTTTTCGACTAGCGATTGCCGCAGGGGTTGCTAAGAAAGCGCTCCCTTTAGCATAGAATTTTGGGCTTCCCCGCATAACTCTAAAGCTATGCTCGTTGCCCCTTGCGATCGTTAGGGCTGAAATTAAGTATTTTGTGATAAGGACTCGTCACCAGCTAGCGCACATTAAAGTAGCACTTACGGAGCGTTACCGGACACTTCCAGACACCATTACAGGGTGTCCCAAGAAGTGCAACTCCCGCAACTGGCGCCCAACCTGAAGGATCATTTACTGCACGTCCTATTTTTCTTTCTGTAGTTGATCAAGTATATCCTCAACTCGAACTCTGGCCAAGATTTGTTCTCACCAACTTTCGTGATTAGAGAACGCATCACTCACTGACTAGCCCAGCTATAGATCTAAAGAACATTCTGACAATTTTGTGCTATAGCTCAGCAGTGATTCCCTGAGTCTCGTGCTCTTTACGTATATCTCAAGTGAGTTTCTGTGCCTCCGAACTTTTAAGAAGTTTGGCAGATCTTGAGACCAAGTTTTCTTTAATTGAAAGAAGAGTTCAACTCTGTGGCTTTCCTCTCGAAAGTTCACTGGAAAAATTTCAATTGCTCAACTCTGTGTCTTTCTTCTCGAAAGTACACAGGACACGTTTGTCTGCTGCAACCCTGTGTTTTTTTCCTTCCGAAAAAACACAGAGAGACTTGATACAGCGCGATCACATAAAATCATCTCAATTACCTTGTGATATCTCATCATGACTAACTCATCTGATAAGAGTAATCCACGAGCTATGGCCAACCCTTTTGAGGAGAAAGAACTGGTAGTGGGGCAAGAGCTCGCCGCGTTTCTCAAAACGAACAAAAAGGCCGCCGCTGAAATGAAGAGAATTCGGACAAACTACGAAGCAAGAATCTCCCATCATAAGGAGCAGCAAACGAAGGAGTTTCGTCGACGAAGAGATCTCCAACATGCTTATGATAAGCAAAACGCTACGCTGGTCGACTTACGGACCCAGCCTCAGATACAGAGAACGTCGGACATCAATTCGTCTGCCACTACTCCTGTGATTGAGAGGACACGTTTTTCCGTCCAGTCTCCGATTTTTGATCGTGCTCCTGGGCGGAATGAAGCCCCATTTAGAGAAAATAACTTCCAAGGTCCACTTTCGACGGAGTACCCAATTCCGTCAACCGCCTTTGGAGGGATAACTCAGGAAGCTCCAGGAACAGGGCCTCAACCTACTTTTCCAGGCCCTGCTCCCTATCATACACGGTTTCCACAACATCCATACACATTAAGTATTTGGAGGTCTACAGATGAGATTGAACGCGTTACAAAAGCTTTTGTTAGAATTGATAAGTTTTCAGGGCGTGAAGCCGATTTCCCTGGTTGGGTAGCTACTATCCAATCTATTGTCCAGAAACATAAGATCCAAGACCATGAGTGGCATCAATTTCTCATAACAATGTTGAGAGGGGATGCTAGATCATGGTGGCTGACCACCAAAAATCACGTCCGTGGATGGCACAATGCAGCCATGGAGAAGAGATTTGGTCGGTTTGAACAACCCCATAAAGTTTTCACACGTCTGATTTTCTCTGCCCAACATTATGGACAACCTGTGGCTAACTACGTACAATTAATGACTGATATTCTTAACAGATTTAGCACTCCTCTTAGTGAGGAACATCAAGTTCATGCCTTGTATGGAGGGCTGCACTTGGACATTGCTGTCCAGCTCGATGCTCTTGGTATTACGACCATCGATGCATTTAACTATCATGCCACTGCCGTCCATACACGATTAGTCGCCGGTAGAAAGTGGCCTGCTCGAGATCCTGGACAGGGTCTGGGTGAGCGAGAGCGCCCTATTCCCATTTCGGCAAAGAATCCTAAGTATGGGAATAAGCATGAAAATAAACGACGATCACCTAGCAGACAGGATCCAGCATATAGAAACTCCAAACCTATGGAAAACCAGAACCGATCAAAAGGCAACTTCAGGAAGTCTAATACAGCTGTAGAGAAGCCTAAAGTGAATTCTAAAACGTTCATGAATTCAAATGCGCGTCCAAATGCACAGACTCGACAATCGAGCAGCAACTTGGAGGCATCCAAAGAAGTTGGACCAGATAACGCACTCCAATGCTACGTGTGCGGTTATCCGGGTTTCACGTCCACAAATTGCCTAGATAAGGCACTTTACCCCCGCAGACCAGTGAAGAAAATTAACATGATTTCCCGTATTACGGTCAATTGCGCTCTGGATAAGGATGGAGAAGTGGACGAACAGGAAAATCTCATATATGAAGAATGTTTCTTGGAGACTGTTAAGGTCAAAGCACTCCTAGATGGAGGAGCTAATGTCTCTGTTGGAGGAGACAAACTCTATGAGAAGATCCGGGATCTAGGGATACCTTGCATTAAGAAGCACAGCGTGATAAAACTAGCCAATCAAAGGCCGGTCACGATGACCACGTATCACGCAGTTTTGGAAATTCAGATACGGAAGCATTATTTCACATTACTGTTCATGTTTATACCAGAATTTCCAACGGAACATCTAATTTTAGGAACAGATTTTTTGAAACTCGCTAAAGTGTGTGTACACTATGGCACTTGAACTTGGTCGTTCTCCATGGAAGAGACATCTGAGGAGGAGGAACAGTCCTCATCAGATGAAGAAACTATGCTTCTGTGTACTGAGACACCAGTTCAGGTTAGCTCAATCAAATCATATCACGTTCCTGAGATAGCGTTACGAGCAGACGAAGGCAAGCATCTGACTGAAGAGCAACGTCACCAGGTAAACCTGATGCTGCAACGGAATGCTCAGTCATTTTCTGAACCTACAGGGCCAGCCCTTGTGGAACCCCAACGGATTCAGTTGATGGAAAACGCCAAGCCATCCTACACAAAACTCTACAGTCTGTCACATAAAAGACGTACGCAACTCATAGAAAAATTACAGACTATGTTTGAGAAGGGCTATCTCCAAAAATCCATCTCGGAATGGGCAGCCCCCTCATTTCTTGTTGCAAAGAACGATAGTTCCACAGATTTAAGGATGGTCACGGATTTTCGGGCACTAAACCGTGTCACGGTACCAAATCCGTTTCCCTTGCCCAGGATCGATGATATCCTGGCAGAGATGAAAGGAAAACGTTTCATGTCAACATTTGACTTAACAAATTGTTACTGGCAGATTGCAATAGAAAAGCACTGCCAGCAATACTTCTCGACTTCGACACCTTTGGGCAACCTGTGATAAACCAGGATGCCCATGGGTGCCAGGAATTCAGCATTCCACTGCCAGCGTGTGGTGGATCATATGATGGCAGAACTTCAGGACGTTATCAATCGTGCATATCAGGACGACTTGATAACTGCTGCTGAAGTTTTTGAAAAACATCTTCGTGATTTGGAAGCTATTCTTAAGCACATCATCAAATACAACTTTTCTTTCAAGAGATCTAAATGTCATCTCTTTAATGATGAAGTACAATTCCTAGGTCATAGCATCTCGGAAGAGGGCATTCGTCCTAATGCTGAGAAGGTACAGGCCATACTTGACCTGCCTCATCCAAAAAACGTCCATGAGGTGAAATCGTTTGTATCGGCCTGTCGGTTGTTTGGGAAGTTTATTCCCAGATTCTCGCATGTCGCTGCCCCACTCTTTGATCTCCTGAAAAAGGGCAGAACGTTTGACTTTAATGAAAAATGTTGTCAAGCGTTCGACAATTTAAAAGCCAGGCTGTGTGATACTCCCATCTTGGCACAGCCTGACTTTAAGAAAGGTTTCAGGCTGTACACGGATGCAAGTGACCTGGCCATGGGCGCTGCATTGATCCAGGGTGACAAGAAACCATTCAAAGTCATCGAGTACGCATCCAAACTGCTAAATCCTGCTCAACGTAACTATTCAGTTACAGGACGGAAGGCCCTAGCTGTCATATGGGCCATAGGCAAGTTTAGGGCATACATTGACGGTATGCCCTTTGTTGTTCACACCGACCATCGGCCTCTCCGATGGTTGATCGCGTTAAACAATCCACAGGGCAGATTGGCCAGATGGGCGTTGGCTGTCCAGCAGTATGTATTCGATGTCAAATACATACCTGGGAAGCTGAATGCCGTAGCAGATCTGCTGTCTCGTCCATTTGGAACTGCGGCACAACCAGTAGTGCTCATCCACAAATTTTTTCTCCCTTTTCTCCCGTGGATTTTATTCAAGCACAGTGAACTGATGCACACTGTGCCAAGATCATTAAGTCCATGGAGAAGGATGAGGAGAATTTGCCAGATCTTGTCACCTACCTCTCAAGAGGGTACATCATGCTCGACAGGATTTTATATTGGGTGTTGGCACATTTGGAATCAGATGAGGATGCGCAAGGACGTCACGAATTACGTGGCAACTTGTGCCGAATGTGCCAAATTCAAGGCAGTATCCACTAAACATCAAGCGTATGTGACAAGCCCAGCGCAGAAATAGCGCTTTAATACAATTAGTGTTAATTTGGTATGACCTCTTCCCATCACATTTCAACAGAATACATGCATTCTGTCCATCGAAGATGTAACCTTGGGATACGTGGAATTGTTTCAATTAAAAGATGCCCGAGCTGAAAACATCTCGAAAACACTTGCTAATATATTTTCGCTTTGGCACACCGAGGAACATTCAGTGTGATAATGGGCCCCAGTTTTTGTCTGCTATAATGCAGCAATCGGCCCAAACGTTTGGCTTCAATATCTTGAATACAAGTAATTATCATCCTCAAGCCAATCCCGTGGAGCGCAAGCACCAGGATATGAAATCCAAGCTTGCAATTACACTCCACGAGTTCAAATTGGAATGGGATGAGGCCATACCAGCCATGAGATGGGCTTTAAATTCAGCGAAGAATAAGAATTTGGGCTATTCCTCATTCTTCATAACATTCGCCAGGCTACCGCGATCATGCCAGGACTAATTATTCAATTTTCACCATTCAATGTTTTGATCCCCAATATTCTAAAACGTCGATGAGCATCTTTTTACAGGATACAGCATCCACCTTACTTGAGGCCATGAATAAGTATAAGGACGCCCAGGATGCTCCTCGATATGCTAATAACCAAGCTGCGAATATTCCGGAGTTTCACGTTGGTGATCAAGTCCTGATCAAAACGAACCCCATCAGTAACTCTAAAAAAGGGGTTATCAGTTAAGTTTGCTCCAAAGAGGGACGGACCTTACGAGATTACTCGTGTAGTTAGCCCCAACACCTATGAGATCTTTGATCGATCTCGAAATATGCCTTTGGGAAAGTATAATTCCAAAGACATTTTTCCATATAAAATACGAAAGTCAGATCAGGGGGAGCCAACGAAACCAATTCTTCGAACGAAGAAAAGGGGGCGAGCAAAAAAGGCCGTCGGTCCCTCAGTGGAACAAACTACACAGATGATTACACCAGAGCCTACACTAGCTCTGAGGGAGTCGTCTGGTTCAAGGAGAACACCTACCACAACGACACGTTCGGGTAGCCAGGTTTTTCAGCCAATTCAAATTGGCCAACTTAGTCAAATTGGAATGGAAGACGAGGCTGATATTAAATATTTAATTGGAAGTATTGGTCACCATTTTTCCGACCAATCTTTCAAATACATTTTTTACCTTAGTCGTCCCTATGCAGAGCAACAGGGCATCACAAGAAATGAACAGCTCACATCCATTTGCCAAAAGCTTGCTATCACACATTTTAGGCAAATGTGTGAACTAGACAACGAATTTCCTATGCAGGCCAATTTCCGCCGAACTGATGTCTTTAAGACAATACGAGCGGCTTATCTTTTCCAGGTCAAGGGATTGGGTTCTCACAGAATCCCAAAATTTGCTAACATTCTAGCCCCTGACATAGATAATGACCTGACCATTTGCTCTGACCAAACCTTGCTGGCAAACTATGTCAGCAAGGCAGAGTCCATAGGTCCTATAAAAGATGCTGATCCTGACAGCACTGCCTCATTATCTTGCTTAAAAACAAGTGCAGTGGCTGTCTCTAAAGCCTGTTCCAGTTGTTCAGTAATCTCCGAACTAGTGCTACTAAATTGCTGTCTCCATACCAGTCACGTTTGTGTATTTTTTAAGTTTTGGCAGATCATAATTTCGTGTTTCACCGAGCTTCTGAATTTTACGAGCATGACACAATCTCCATCGCTGTCCGACTATCAAGCACAATCTACGGACACCAAATCTCTACCAGAGGATCAATCTCCTGAACGATCTCTGCCGCATGTTCGTCGCTTTGTTTGCCAGGACTCGGATCAGCCAGAATTAGATAGTCCACGACGAGAAACGCTGGATCAGAGAATTCAGAGGGCACTGCAAACTGAGGGTACTCCCGTACTCCAAATTATGGCCAGTTCCTCTGAACACTCCAGCTTGGGACAACACTCCCAGGATAATGCACAACAAGTATCTCTGGATCCAACTGAGGCCCAGGCCCCAGTCAGGATCCAAGTACCACTGGTGAGTCAAGTCTCCACTTCGCATCAGACATCCGTTCCGCCCTCTATAATATTTGGGCAGGGTGTACAACGAGCACAGAGGGCACCAGGTGCAGTGTTCCACCCAGCGGCAACAGTTAGCTCTGTTTCTTCAGGTCCTGGAGAAGCATCTGAACGAGCTTACTACCATCAGCAGCAAGCTCGGTTGGAGTATCGATACATGCATCATGAGCACCACACACTCGTGATGTCTAAAGATGCCCAGATTCACAATTTGAGCATAGAGCTCCATGCTTCCCAGGAGGAAAACAAGAGGCTGCGAGACAAAATCAGGTCTCTCCAGACTTGTTTTTCGAGTTGCTCCAAGGGAGCCCGCTTCTCCAGACGCCTCGATTCGTCTAGCAGTCCTGATTCATCCAGGACAGCCAGGAGCAGTCGTCAGCCAACCCAGGATCCAGGTCCCAGCAGCAGCAGTAGGGACGCCTCTTACGCCACCCAACAGCCTGCTGTCCATCAGCCTAGCACATCCAGGTTCTAGCTGAGGACATCAACCAAGAGCCATGGATTCCAAAGGTCGCCGTCATCATCACGATACGGAGTAAAGACTGAAATTGCGCGTGCATGCGTTCATATTTTATCGCTATTAGGTTAGGCCTTTGAACTAGCATTTTCTTTGCACGCCCTTAAGGTTTCTCCTTTTATCGCAACTTTTCATCTACTCTCGTCAAAAATTCTTTTGTGGGTTATGGTATCGTATATTTGTTATCAAAAGTTTCTCTCACATTTCTTTTCCTTTTCGTCCATATCCTCTCCCGGTTGTGAAATTTTGACTCTTCGATTTTTTTCGGCCAAAATTTGGGGGGGTTTATGGGGTTATGCCCCAATTCCAAGAAATACGAAGGCAGACGGGAAGTCTACCAAGGATAGTTTTGGGCAGTATGGCTCCCTTCTAGACAAAGGGTTCAAAACAATTAAGGGATTAAGACATGAGAACTTACCTTCTGGGAGTTGGGTGATCGTACAGTTCCGGGTTCACCTCATTATAGGATTAACGTGAAACACGGCAAAAGTAGAAAATAACCAAATTACCTTACCT